>JAKGGE010002167.1:0-30320 GCA_023748175.1 Hoolock leuconedys
GAGAAGAAACCCTCCGGGCTGGAACCACCAATCATCGAGGAAGAATACCGGGCTCTGCTGGAGGAGCTTTAGGATGCGGGCTGGGGATGGGGGTCGCGGCAGGGCGGTGGCCTCTCTTTCTCGGGGAACCCCTGGCTGGGCATGGAGGGGTTTGTCTTTACCTCGGGCTGACCATACAGCAGTGCCTCCCGGACTGGGCCCGGTGAGAGTCTCCGCACAATGGAGAACTGCCATTCTTTCCTGGGCGTCCTGGGGATCCCGGAGCCGGCCCATGTACCAGCAGGCGGGCGGTCTACCGTGCACGCTCGGATTTGTGGGCAGCTACCTGTCATCCTGTGGAAACACCCTCATTAAGGCTCTTGCTTTTTCTGCCCAACCAATCCGCCCGACCTCCGGTTACACCCCGCCCCGGCAGTATGCGTCCTACCCCGAGGGGGGTGGAGACCCCCCTCCGGCGAAACTCCAGGCCTAGTCAGCGTCCAGGCCTTCTCTGCCTCCCGGGGCTCGCCCCCTCTGCGCCTCCGCTCCACCATCCATTTCGCAAACCAGTACTCTGCGGCCTCCAGAGCTGCCACCATGGGCGCCAGCAGCTGGCGCAGACCACAGACCCGGGCACACCAGGGATGCTGACCCTTCCAGGAAGGAGGGAAGGCAGGCACAGCTGGAGAGAGGAACGGGAGACCTAGATGGACGGAAGGATGGGCGGAGAGACTTTGGAAAGCAGGGAGGAAGGGATGGAGGGAGGGAGGAGGGAGTGAGGGACTGACTGACAGAGAGAGGGAGGAAGTGAGGAACGGAGGGAAAGACAGAGGAACACAGGGACAGAGGGTGGGCTGGAGGGAGCAATTGACCGAGGGAGGAAGACAGGGAGAAAAAGCAGTCTCCGGACTCCTGGAGCAACAGAAGCCCCGTGCTCCAGGAAAACGTTGGCGCCGGCACCCAGCTATGAGGGCAACGGCGGCCGGCCCGGGACACACGTTCGCCCCCGTTCAGTCGCCCAAGTAATGGGCGGTTTCCTCAAAGACAAAAGACGGGGTCTCAGGTTGCCGTGGGCTATTCACTCACGTGGTTTACAAACCACACATCCCCAGGAGCGAGCCCATCAGCGGAGAAGCGCCAGGCGGCTGTGACCACCGACCACAGAGGAGGAGCCACACACTCAGGAGGGGCGAGGAAGCCTGCTTTTTCGAATCCCGCGTGTCCCTGCAAGGGGCGATGGCTCCTGTCTCTCATGCCCCACCCCAGCCCGAGAGAGGCTGACCATGTTGATAGTTTTGCTTCCGAGCCCAGCGAACGCAGGCCTCCAAGGAAGGGAGGAAATCAGCATCCTCTCTTCGCCCTCCCTCCAAACCGGCCACACCACAGACTCCCCACGTTGCGGGACACGGGAATCCATCATCAAGCCATCACGCCGGGGATGTATCTTGTCTCTGGGGTTTTGCTGTGGTCTTCGACGGGAGCCACACACCTGCGTGGGTGAGACTGTCACGGCAACAGCGACAACCACATTCATCGGGTGTCTTCGCGGAGAGGGGTCCTGTAAAACTCAAGACCAACATGGAGATTCAGTTCCACACTCCACTCCACACTTCCAGGATGGTTTCTCCATGCTTAAGACACGTGGGAAACCAGGGAGCGGCTTCCAGTTCCCACAGGATCCCTGGAGAGGCTCCGGAGAGCCAGCCCCGCCGAAACCCACCCCTTCACCTTCCGCCCTCTCCCCTTCCGCTGCGTCTCTGGCCTCCAATACTTCCCCACCCCAACCAAACCTGCAGCCCAATGCCCCACCACCACCAGCACCACCACGCCCTAGGGGAACTTCAGTCTGCGCCTGGGGCCCCACGTGGAGGCGAGAGCGGGCTCTCCCAGGTATCAGTGGGAGGCAAGAATTTGTGGAGCCTCCCTGCCTGTGGGCCTTCATAAGAGCTGCTGGCTGTCTGCTCCACCCTCCTGGATGGACGGAGCGCCCGTCGCTACTCCCACTTGATTTCACTCCAGAGCACCTTGAGCGGCACCATCCCACGTATTAGAAGCTTCGAGGGGCGGGGCGGCCGGGAGAGGCTCGTCTGGACCGAGGTGGCGAGGCCCTGTGAGCCTGCTTTGAGTGGAACCCGTACCCGGGCATCGCCACCAGAGAACAGTTGCCCCAGGCCATCGGCGTTCCAGAACCCAGGGTCCCATCCTGGTTTCAGAATGAGGTCCGCCCAGCTGAGGGCGGCTTTCCGGCGGGAATCTCACGCCCCCTGTGAGGGGAGACACGGCCGCCAGGAAAAGGGAAGAAAACCGACCACCCATTAAACCCACTTCCCAAGGCATTTCACTGCTCCGAGCCTTTGAGAAGGATCGCACCAGGCATCGCCACCAGGGAAGGACTGGCCAGAGAGAGGAGGATCCTCCCAGAGTCCAGGATTCACGATATGGTTTCAGAACTCGAAAGAGCCAGGCAACCCGGGACAGGGTGGCAGGGAGGCTGGCGCCGCGCCAGGCGGCCTGCAGCGCAGCCCCTGCGGGTGTCACCGCCTACCAGAGTGGTGGCGGCGAATGAGATTTTGCCTACGCCGCCCTGAAAAACCACTCCCGGGGAGCCCTCTCCCACCCTCAGATGCCTCGGTGGTCTCCGCACCCCCGAGCAAATGCCTGTGGGACCGGGACCTGCAGCGCGATGGCCTGCCGTTCCCCGGCGCGGTGGGACAGCCAGGGCCCGCTCAAGCAGGGCCAATTGCCAAGGCGTGCTTGCGCCACCCACGCCCCAGGGGAGTACAGTGGTGGGTCTGGAGTCAGGGGCCCCAGGTGCAAGCACAGGGCGTTGTGGGAACCCCAAGCCAGGGCAGCTCACCTCCCCAGCCCGCGCCCCGGAGGGGCCTCCCGCGCCGCGGGCAGCAAAAAGTCGGGTGCCCACTACCGCCCCCAGAGGCCGAAGCTGTCCACTCCCCGGCCTGCTGCTGGATGAGCTCCTGGCGTGCCCAGAGTTTCTGCAGCAGGTTCACCCTTTCGAGAAGCGAGGCCTGGGGAGCTGCAGGAATCGGAAGAGCCCGCCTGGCTGCAACCACACCTCAGCGAGGAAGAATACCGGGCTCTGCTGGAGGAGACTTAGCACACGAGCTGGGGACGGGGTCGCGGCAGGGCGGTCTCTTTCGCGGGGAACCCCTGGCTTTGCATGGAGGGGCGTGTCTTCCCTCCGCGCTGCCCCGCCTGGCATTCCTGCCTCCTAGGACTGGGCCCGGTGAGAGAATCCACAAAGGAGAACTGCCATTCTTTCCTGGGCGTCCCGGAGGTCCAGGAGCTGGCCCATGTACCAGCAGGCGGGCCGTCTACCCCTTTATCTCTGGGTTTCTTGGTGAACACCTAGCCTCCTGTGGAGCAGCCCGGCACAGCTCTATTGCCTTTCCGCCACCCCACCCCCGCCTGACCACCGGCTACCCCCCGCTCCGGCAGTATGCGTCCTTCCCCGGGCTGGGTGGAGATCCCGTCCTTGGCTTACACGCGCCGAACTGGCGTCCAGGCCTTCTCTCCCTCCTGGGGCTGCGCCCCCTTTGCGCCTCTGCTCCACTATCACTCGACCACCCGTGCCTCTGCGGCCTCCCAGGAGGTGCCACCGTGGAAGCGCCCTGCTTGGCATGTCACGCCAGACCCGACACGGGTGACCACACCAGGGATACTGACACTTCCAGGCGTGAGGAAGGCAGGCACAGGTGGAGAGAGAACAGAGAACCTAGGCGGCGGAAGGATAGGCGGGAGAAACTTTGGAAGGCAGGGAGGGTGGGATGGAGGAGAAGTGTGCTTGGTACTGAGCGACAGAGAGGGGAGGCAGTGAGAGCGGAGGAAAGACAAGAGGACACAAATTCAGAGAGTAGGGGGAGAAAGGGACTGAGGGAGGAAGGCAGGGAGAAAAAGCAGGCTCTGGACTCCTGGAGCAAGAGCATCCCCGCGCTCCGTGAAAATGGTAACGACGGGCTGAGGGGCTGGCTGACGTGAGACATCGTTAAGCCCCGTTAAGTCAAACAAAGAATGAGGCGGACTTTCCTTCAAAGACAAAGCCCAGGGGACTCAGGTTGCCGTGGGGTATTCACCGTGTTTTACCAACCACACATCCCCAGGCCGAGCCCCGCAGTGGAGCGCCAGGCCAACAGCCCCGACCACCGACGACAGAGGAGCCACACTCAGGAGGACTGAAGCCTGATTACAGATTATTCCTCGCTCGGCCCTCTGCAAGGGGGCCGGTAGCTCACGTCTCTCCGGCCCCACCCCCACCCCGAGAAGCTGACCACGTTGATGGTTTGCTTCCGCTGCCCTGCGGGCTCCCAGACACCTCCCAGTGAGGGAGGAAGAGCAGCATCCTCTCTTCGCCCTCACTCCAAACCGGCCACTTTGCAGACTCCCCACGTTGCGGGACACGGGATTCCATCGTCAAACCATCATGCTGGGGATGTATCTTGTCTCTCGGGTTTTGCTCTAGTCTTTGACGGGAGCCACACACCTGTGTGGGTGAGACTATCCACGGCAGCGACATAGTATCAGGTGTGGCGGAAAGGGGGCCTGTAAAGGCTCAAGACCCACACGAGGTTTCAGTTCCACCTCCCACTCCCACTCTGCCAGGCTGGTTACTCCTGCTGAGACATGCCAGAGCAGGGAGCGGCTTCTCCCAGTTCCGTGGGATCCCTGGAGGCCAGGAGAGCCAGCCAAGGCCAAAACCACTTCCCCTCCACCTTCCACTGCTCATGGCCTCCGGCCCCACAACCCCTCCCACCCCAAACCCACCTCACCCAATGCCCCCACCCCCACCAGCACCACCACGCTCTGGGCGCATCAGTGCACTGGGGCCACTCAGAAGGCGAGGGCAGACTGTCCCCGGGCTCAGCTGACGGGCAAAGTGAGATTGGGCCTCTCCTGCCTGTGGGCCTTCGTAGAGCCACTGGCTGTCTGCGCCGGCCTCCTGGCTGTACCGGAATGCCGTGCGTTGCTCCCCGCAATGGCTCTCACCACACCTTCGAACGGCAACATCCCCGCGGAAGCCCGAGGAAGAGGATGGTGGAGGATACTCGTCTGGACCCCTAGGCCATGAGGGCCTCACAGGCTCTTTGAAGCGTGGCTCACGTGCCCAGGCGTCGCCACCAGAGAAGAGGAGACTGAGCAGGCCATCCCGGGTTCCGGATCCCAGAGTGAGAGATCTGGTTTCAGAACAAAGAGGAACAGCACCAGCTGGGGGCAGCATGGGGAATCTCGCCCTGCCTGTGGGCAGGCCACATGAGAGCAGAGCAAAAGGACTGTCTCCGCCAGACGGCCCTGCTTCTCCCAGCCTTTGAGGATGGCTTTCCACGGGCCATCACCCAGGAGGTACTGGATAGAGGCAGACCCCCTGGGTCCAAGTTCCGCGTCTGGTTTCCAGAACCGAAGGGCCAGGCACATGGGACCAGGTAGCAGGGGGGCAGCGGCCTCCTGCTGGCGGCCCCTGCTAGCAGACCACCGGTGGTGTCACCCTGCTCCCTGGTGGTGGCCCGACAGATGTGCCTAGGCCACCTGGCTCCTCCCGAAGGGGCCCTCTCCCACCTCAGATGCCTCGGTGGCCTCCGCACCCCCAGAGCAAATGCCTGGGGGACCGCGACCCGCAGCGTGACGGCCTGCCGGGCCCCTGTGAGGTGGGACAGAATTGCTCAAGAGCTACAAGACCACAGGGCAAGAAGTGCTTAGCCACGCCTTATGTTCAGAGCGGTCCATTGATGGTGGGGCTGGGGCCAGGGGAATTTGGTAGCCCGAGGGTGGCGATGGGAACCTGATGCCGAGGGCAGATCCACCTCCCAGCCAGCGCCCCAGTCCTCCGCGCCGCGGGGAGCTGATGCAATCGAGGAGCCCTCCCACCACCCAGGAGCCGGGCTCGTCTGCACTCCCCTCTGGCCTGCTGCTGGATGAGCTCCTGGTGTGCCCAGAGTTTCTGCAGCAGGCGCACCATTTCCTAGAAATCATTGCCCCGGGGGTGCTGCAGAAATCGGAAGCGCCCACCGGGCTGGAACCATCCCACAGCGAGGAAGAATACCAGGCTCTCCTGGAGGAGCTTAGGGAAGCGGGCTGGGGGTGAGTGCGACGGGCGGTGGCCTTCTCTTTCAGGGGAACCCCTGGCTGGGCATGGGCGGTGTGTCTTCCCTCGGGCTGACCATGCTGGCATTCCTGCCTCCCTAGGACTGGGCCGGTGAGAGACTCCGCACAAGGAGAACTGCCATTCTTTCCTGGCGTCCGGGGGATCCGGGCGTTCGGAGTTCAGCAGGGGCGATCACCGCCTCGCGGGTCTCTGCGCCAGCCAACTGGCCTCCTGTGGGAGCAGCCCCGGCAGAGCTCACTTGCCTTCCTGCCATCCCACCCCTGCATGACCACGGCTACCACCACTTAGCGGCAGTATCGTACTACCCGAGGTGGGTAGAGACTCCGTCCCAGCGAAGCCGGGACAGGGGAGGCATGCATTGAGCCTTCTCTTCCTCCCGGTACTTCGCCCCCTCTGCGCCTCCGCTCCACCGTCGCCTAGTATGAAACCCGTCTCTCTGGCACATCCCAGGCTACCACCGACCGCCACAGCAGCAATACACTGAATAACCCGACCGTGGGAACACCCAGATGCTGACCATTCCAGGCGGGAGGCAAGGAAGGCACAGGTGGAGAGAGGAACAGGAGACTTAGAATGACGGAAGGATGGGTGGAGAGACTTTGGAAGGCAGGGGAGAGGGATGGAGGGAGGAGGAGGAGGGAGGAGGACTGAACGAAGGAGAGAGAGAGGCAGTGAGAACAGAGGAAAGACAGAGAGGGACCAGGGACAGGGAGGGCGGGAGGAGCAAGGGACCGAGGATGAAGGCAGGGAAAAAGCGTTCTCAGGACTCCTGGAGCAACAACAGCCCGTGCTCGGGAAGCGGTAAGTACCGGTCGCGGGCTGCGAGGCTGGCGGCGGCTGGCCCGGGGGCACTGTTGCCCCGTTCCTCGCCCAATATATGGAGCTTTCCTCAAAAGAAAAACACGGTGATTCCCGAGTTTGCCATGGGGTATTCACCCGTGGTTTTACAGCCACATAATATCGAGCTGGGCCCGCGGCGGCGCCAGGCGACAGCCCGATTCCTGCACCGACCACAGAGGAGCCACACTCAGGAGGACTGAAGCCGGTTGGATTCCCGCGTCGGCCCACTCTGCAAAGGCTGACCCAGTAGCTCATGTCTCTCTGGCCCCACCACCACGAGAGGCTGACCATGTTGTGGGTTTTGCTTCCCAGCCCTGCGAGTCTGCCCAGAAACATCCAGGGAAGGGAGGAAGAGCAGCATCCTCTCTTGGCCCTCACCGAGGGGCGCACGCGGGCTCACGTTGGGACCACGGGAATCCATCGTCAAGCCATCATGCCGGGGATGTATCTTGCCTCTGGGGATTCGCAGTAGGCCTTCAGGCAGGAGCCACACACCTCCGTGGGTGAGAGACTTCCAGCCGAGCTTGGCGACACCCACAGGCAGCTGGGGTGTGCCCAGGCGGGGCCTTTAAAACTCAAGACCCACACGGAGGTTCAGTTCCACTCTCCCTCCACCCATCCAGGCTGGTTTCTCCCTGCTGAAGATCGCGTGGGAACCCGAGGCAGTTCCAGCGGGATCCCTGAAGAAGGGACAGGAGAGACAGCCCCGCCAAAGCCACCCCCTCACACTACACTCTCCCCACTTCCTGCGTCTCTCTGGCCTCGGCCACCCCTCCCCTGCAGCCCTCCCAATGCCCCAACCCCTGGCACCACCACACCCGGATGCATCAGTGCTGGGGCCCCTTGAGGCGGCGGGCTGTCCCAGGGCTCAATGGCAGGCAAGAGGGGTGGAGCCTCCTGCATGGGCCTTCCTGTGGCAGCTGGCACCTCCTTGAAGCCTCCTGGCTGGACCAGGAAGGCGTGAGTTTGATCCCGATGGCTCTCGACACCTTCAGATGGCACACTCACGGGAGGCAGGGTGGGGCTGGGGTGGGAGCTCATCTGGACCCCAAGGCCGAGGGAGGCCTTGCGAGGCCTCTTTGGCCAGAACCCGTGCAGGAGAATCACCACCAGAGAAAGGCTGGTCCAGGCCATCGCGATTCCGGAGACCAGGGTCCAGATCTGGTTTCCAGAAGCGAGAGAGTCGCCAGCTGAGAGGCAGCACCCGGTGAGGAAACTCCACCCTGGCCGGGGAGACACGGCCTGCAAGAAGGCTTCCGAAAGCAGACCTCCGTCACCCCATCCCAGACGGCCCTGCTGCTCTGAGCCTTTGAGAAGGATCGCTGTCCATGTATCGCCACCAGGGAAGGTCTGGCCAGAGAGCGGGCCTCCCGGAGTCCAGAGAGATTCACGTCTGGTTTCAGAACCAGGGGCAGGCGCCCCGGACCGGGTGGCAGGGCGCCGGCACACGCAGGAAGCCCCTGCGTGGTGGCCCCCGGCGGGTGTCATCCTGCTCCCTGGTGGGTAGCTTGACAGTGGAGATTTTACTCTTGTAGCCCTGAGAGCATCGAAGGAGCCCCTCTACAAGCTGAGGAGGCCTGGTGTCACCGCACCCACAGACAGATGCCCAGGGACCACAGGGCCTGCAGCCTTGAGGCCTGCGGGCCTGTCTTGATGGGACACCCGGGCCACAGCTCAAGCTGGGCCACAGGGCCAAAGTGCCTAGCCATCCGTCCCAGGGCAGTCCCTGGTGGGGCTGGGGAGCCAGGGAGTGCCCCAGGTGTGGGGTGTATAGAGGGAACACCAGCTCCAGGGGAGGCAGCTCCACCTCCCAGTATGTGCCCCGGAGGCGTCCATGGCACGGAGCAGGTCCTGCAAGCCATCCGGAAGCCTCCCACCGCCACAGGAGCCCGGGGCCCTCGTCTCCACTTCCCTCCAGCCTGCTGCTGGATGAGCTCCTGGCGTGCTCAGAGTTTCTGCAGCAGGTGCACCCTTTCACAGAAACCGAGGCCCCGGGGGAGCTGCAGGAATCAGAAGAGCCAGTCCGGCTGGAACCTCCGCTCAGCGAGGAAAGAATACCGTGCTATGCTGAAGGAGTTTAGGGCCTTGAGGCTGGGGATGGGAGTGCGTGGCAGAGTGTACTCTCTTTTCGCCAGGAACCCCTGGCTGGGCATGGAGGGCCTGTGTCTACCTTCCGGACTGACCATACCTCTGGGACTGGGCCCAGTGAGAGTCTCATACAAGGGAGAACTGCCACTAGCACCCTGGAGGCATCCCGGGGATCCAGACTGGCCCAAGTACCAACGAAGGGCATCTTCACCTTTACAGCGGGTTTCGCATTCGGCTACCCTGGCATCCTGTGGGAGCAGCCCGGCATAGCTCTTGCCTTTCGCCACCCCACCCACCTGACCAGCGGCTACCCCCATCCCGGCAGTATGCATCCTTCCCGGGCTGGGTGGAGAACCCCGATCACCAGAAACAGTGGGACGGGCAGAAAGTCCAGGCCTGGCATCTCTTCAGGGGCTGCGCCCCTCACCGACCCAGCTCCACCATGGCACAAACCCGGCAGCCTCTCGCGGCCTCCCAGGAGGCGGCCCACCGTGGGCGCCCTGGCGGCCCGTCTGCCACACCCTAGAACCGGGCACACCCGGGATCGCGGCCCCTTCCAGGCGGGGAGGGAGGCGAGAGCCTGGGTGGAGAGGAGCAGGAGACCCTGGGGAAGGAAGGATGGGCTGAGAGACTGGAAGGCAGGGAGGAGGATGGAGAGGGAGGAGGAGGGAGGACTGACAGAAGAGGGAGGCCGTGAGGAACAGAGAAAGACAGAGGACACAAGGGACAGAGGCGGGAGGGAGCAGGGGGGACGGAAGGCAGGGAGAAAAATCGGTCTCCGGACTCCTGGAGCAATAATAGCCCAGCGCTCCGGGAAAACGGTAAGCACCCGGTGCGGGCTGAGGGCTGTGCGGCGGCCGGCATGGCACTCGTTCACAGTTCCTCGCCCAAGGAATAGGCGTTACTGAACAAAAGAAAGGGACTCAGGTAGCGTGGGGTAATGCTTATAGTTCCGACCGCCAGGCCGGGAGCCCGCAGCGAACACCGGTAGCCGACCACCGACCTGAGAGGGGGCCAGCCTCAGGAGGACTGAAGCCTGATTTCGGATTCCCATGTCGGCAGCCCCTCTGCAAGGTGGCGGTAGCTCCACGTCTCTCCACGGCACCACCACACCCGAGAGAGCCCCAGCCATGGCCTGCCGATTTGCTTCTGGAGCACTGCGGGCACCAAGAAACATCCAGGGAAGGGAGGAACTGCAGCATCTTCTCTTCGCCCTCTCTCCAAATCGGCCACACCGCAGACTCCCCACGTTGCGGGACTCGGGAATCCATCATCAAAACTCACAGGGGATGTCTGTCTCTGGGTTTTCGCTCTAATCTTCTACGAGGCCACACAAGCCTGCGTGGCGCAGAGACTGTCACGTAGCGGCGACACCCACAGGCATAGGATATCTTCGCGGAGAGGGCCTGTAAAACTCAAGACCCACACGGAGGTTCAGTTCCACACTCCACTCCACACTTCCAGGCTGGTTTCTCCCAGCTGAAGACGTGTGGGAACCCACGGAGCAGTTTCCAGTTCCCGCGGGAAACCTGGAGAGGCCAGTGGGGCCGGCCCCACTTTGAAACCCACCCTCCTCACCCCTTCCCACCCTCCTACCGCTGCATCTCTCTGGCCTCCGGCCCCCACCCCTCCCACCCCACAACCCCTCCTCACCCAATGCCCCCATTCCCAGCAGCACCACCATGCCCCGGGGCAACAGTGCTTCAGGGTCCCTGAGAGAGCCGAGGGCAGGGCTGTGGGACTCGGCGAGGTGGGTTGGGGCTCTGCCTGTGGGCTTGAGAGCCTCTGGCTTGCCACTGGGCTGGCCTGGCGGACATGAGCGCAGTGCAGTGCTCACACAATGGCTCCACTCGGGTACATGTTGAGCGTCACTTGCAGCGGAAGCCGTGGTGAGTGGAAGGAGATTCATCTGGTGCGAAGGCCGGCGGGCCCTGCGAGCCTGCTTTGAGCTTAACCCGTACCCGGGCATCGCCACCAGAGAATGGCTGCGGCTCGGGCTGTGGAACAGGGCGGGGGCGCGGAGATAATGATTTCAGAACGAGAGGTCATGCCAGCTGAGCGGCGCGGCGGGGGTCTGCACCTGGCGGGGCAATTTCAACTCGTCATCGAGACCTCTATCCTTCCATCCAGGCAAGCCTCACTGCTCCGACACTGAAGGATAGCACCGGTACGCCAACCACCATGAAGAACTAGCCAGTGAAACGGAAGCTTCCTGGAGTCGAGATTCCACGTCTGTTTTCAGAACCGAAGAACCCGAAACACCCGGAAAACACTAGTGGCAAGAGCGCGCTATAGGCGCCATGTTGGCGGTTGTCACCTGCTCCTGGTGAGAGTAGCCCGGCGAGCGGGGGGGATTTTTCTCGTCGCCCTGACTCTACGAAGGCGCCCTCTCACATAGAACTCACGGGTGGCTCATCTTTAGGCAATACTTACGGGGGTTGGGGTTGCAGGTCGGTAGCCTGGCGGGCCCCTGTCTTGGAGTGGGACAGCAGAGGGCAAAACTCAGGCTGGGGCCACAAGGGGCCATGGTGCTGCTCCCGGACATTATGGCAGTCGTGTGGAGGGGCAGGGGCCAGGGATTGCGGGTGGGCGGGGAGAGTGGGAACCCCAAGCCGGGCAGTTAACTCCCCAGCCCACGTGCCCTGGAGGCTCCGCGCCGAGCAGATGCAAAACGTCCGGTGCCTCCCCAGCGCCCAGGAGCCGGGCTCTTCTCCCTCCCCCGTCAGCCTGCTGCTGGATGAGAGCTCATAAGCGTGCCCAGAGTTTCTGCAGCACCGTGCTGCCTTAGAAGGCAGGCCCGGGGACCTGCAGAATCAGGAAGGCCCGTGGGAGGCTGGAACCGCCCTCAGCGAGATTGTTCAGGAGCTCTGCTGGGGTGGGAGCCCAGCGAGGGCTGGGAATGAGGAGATTGTGACGGGGGCGGGTGGCTCTGCTGTGAGGGGAACCCTGGCTGGGCATGGAGGGCGTGTCTTCCCTCGGGCTGACCCGCCTGGCATTCCTGCCTCCTAGGTCTGGGCCCGGTGAGAGACTCTGCACAGAGGAGAACTGCCATTCTTTCCTGGGCGTCTCGGGGATCCCGGAGCCAGCCCAGGTATCATCAGGCAGGCCGTCTACCATGCACGCGCGGGTTTGCAGGCAGCCACCTTGCTTCCTGTGGGAGCAGCACCGACAGAGCTCTCTTGCCTTGGCCCGCCCTGACTTGGATACCACACTTCCCCACAACAGTATAAGTGCCCGAGACTGGGTGGGAGACCCAGCCCCTTTGAGAAACACTAAGGCGGGCAGCAGTCAGGCCCTTCTCACCTCCTGGGACTGGCCCTCCACTCCACCGTCGCTCTGCTTAAGCCGTGCTTTCTGCATTTCCAGGGAGCTGCTGCCGATGGAGGCAGCCCTGTGGCTGTCATGAGACCCCAGACACGATGCTCCGGATGTGACCAAATCCCAGGAGGAGGAAGGCAGACTTGGAGTGGAGAAGGCCCAGGGGTGCCGGGGACCGGAAGGATGGGTGGAGGAGACTTTAGGAGGCAGGGAGGAGGGATGGAGGGAGGGGGCAAGGAGGGACCCACGGGACGGGGCGGTGGGATCCGGGGTTCCGGGGAGGGCAGGCGGTCTCCGGTTCACTGGAACAACAACAGCCCAGCACTCAGCGGGGAGCTGGTAAAGCGCCCGGAGGCTGAGTGCTTGCTGGGCGTGACGGCCCGAGAATACTGGGTAGTCCCCGTTCCATCGCCAGGAATGAGCAGTTTCTCAAAGAGAGCGAGTGGGGTTGCCCTGGGGCATTCACCCACGTGGTTTAACGACCACACATCCACAGGCCGAGCCCCACAGTAGTGGAGCGCCAGGCCGACAGCCCGACCACCGCCATAGAGAGCCACATTCTGGAGGACTGAAGCCTGATTTGGTTCCCGCGTTGCCAGCCCCTCTGCAAGGGGGCGGTATCCCTCGGTTACCCCACTCCCGAGAGGCTGACCATGTTGGCGGTTTGCATACAGGAGCCTGCAGTCTTACATAAAAGATCAGGAAGGGAGGAAGAGCAGCATCTCTCATAGCCCTCCCTCAAGCAGAAGCCACGCGGGCGCTCCCCGTTCGCGGGTTTTGGTAAACATCGTCAAGCCATCGCGCCGGGGATTTATCTTGTCTCTGCCAGGTTCCGCACTGCTCTTACGGCCGGGAGCCACACACCTGCGTGGGTGAGACTGTCGCGACAGCGGCGACACCCTCAGGGAATGGGGTGTCTTACGCGAGGGGCCGCAAAACTCAAGATCCCACACGGAGGTTCAGTTCCACACTGCACTCCACCCTTCCAGGCTGGTTCTCTCCAACACGGAAGTCGCGTGGGAACCCAGGGAGTGGATTCCAGTTCCCGTGGGATCCCTGGAGGCCTGGAGAGCCAGCCCCCGCCCAAAACCCACCCCACTCACCCCTTCCACCTCCTCCAATTCCACTGCGTCGCTCTGGCCTCAGGCCCCAATCCTCCCACCACCCCCAAACCCACCTAACCCAATGCCCCCACCCCCACCAGGACCACCACGCCCGGGGTATCCAGTGCACAGAGGCCTTGGATGGCGAGGCGACTGTCCCAGGAGGCTCAGCAGCAGGCAGAAGGGGTGGAGCTACCACGCACAGGCCTTTGCAGAGCCGCTGGCTGTCTGCGCCGGCCTCTTGGCTGGACAAGAACGCCGTGCGGTGCTCCCTGCAATGGCTCTCCCGACACCTTCGAACGACACCCTCCCCGCGGACCCCGAGGATGAGGACGGCGGAGGAGTCTTGTCTGGACCCCGAGGCAAAGCGAGGCCCTGCGAACCTGCTTTGAGCGGAACCCGTACTCGGGCATCGCCACCAGAAGAATGGCTGGCCCCAGGCTTGGCATTCGAGCCCAGGGTCAGATCGGTTTCAGAAGCTTGAAGGTCCGCCAGCTGAGGCCAGCACCCGGCGGGAATCTCCCACCTAGCCAGAGAGACGTAGCCCACAGAAGGCAGGTAGTGAGCCTCCGTCACCCCATCCCAGGCAACCCCTGCTGCTCGAACCTTTGAAGGATGGCTTTCCAGTCGCCACAGGAAAGAACTGGCTAGAAGGCAGGCCTCAGTTCAGGATTCTACGTCACCGTTGCAGAAGCGAAGGGCCAGGCTCCTGGGACGGTGGCAAGCGCCAGCGCGCGGGCAAGCGGCAGCGGACCCCAGCGGGTGTCATCCTGCTCCCTGGTCGGTGGCCCTGGCAGGAGGGGATTTTGCCTACACCGCCCTGGCTCCTCCCGAAGGGGCCTTCTCCCAACCTCAGGCGGCTTGCGCGTCCTCCGCCCAACCCCGAGGAAATGCCCAGGACCAGGACCGCCGTGCGGCGGTAGCCTGGGAGACCCTGCAGTGGGGACAGCCAGGGCCCATCAAGCCCAGGCCACAGGGGCAAGGCGTGCTTACACCACCCTCAAGCCAGGGCAGTCCATGGTGGGGTTGGGGCCAGGGGCCCCAGGTCGCCGGCGGCGTGGGGTCCCCAGGCCTGGGCAGTTCCACCTCCCCAGCGCCCCACGCCCCTAAACGCGAGGAGCAGATGCAAACCGTCCGGTGGCCTCTCCACCACCCCGGATCCTGGGCGCTCATCTCCACTCCCCTCCGGCCTGCTGCTGGATGAGCTCATGGCATGCCCAGAGTTTCTGCAGCAGGCGCACCCTTTCCTAGAAACTGAGGCCCCGGTGGATCTGCAGGAACTGGAAGAGCCCGCTGGGCTGGAACCACCCCTCAGCGAGGGAAGAATACCGGGCTCTGCTGGAGGAGCTTTAGGACGTGTGGTGGGGACGGGGTCGCTGCAGGGGCTGTGGCCTCTCTTTCGCGGCTAACCCCTTTCTGGGCATGGGGGGGCGTGTCTTCCCTCCGGGCTGACATGCCTGGAATTCCTGCCTCCTAGGACTGGGCCCAGTGAGAGACTCCACAAAAAGGAGAACTGCCATTCTTTCTAGTGCGTCCGGGGATCCGGGCCGGTCCTGTGTGGCAACAGTGAGGCCGTCTACCATGCACCGCGTTCTTGGTCCCAGCCACCTGGACTAATGGTGCAGCCCGGAAGCTCTCTTACATTTCCATACCCCACCCCGCCTAAACACGGCTACCCCCACTTTGACAGTATGCGTCCTTCCCAGGGCTGGTTGGAGACCCCAGTCCCACGAAACACCGGGCCCGTGCAGCGTTTCAGGCCTTCTCTCCCTCCCGGGGCTCGCCCCTCTGCGCCTCCGCTCCACCATCGCTCGCCAACCCATGTCTCTGCGGCCTTCCAAACTGCCACGTGGGCGCCACACACACCAGCGGCTATGCGAGCACCGAAGCCCAGGCACACCGGTGCTGACCCGCGCCCTTCCGAAGCGGGGAGAGGCGAGCACAGGTGGAGAAGAGAGGCAGAACCCTAGAGAGGGGCGGGAAGGATGGCGGAGAGACTTTGGAAGGCAGGGAGGTGGGATACAGGAGAAGGGAGGGAGGGAGGGACTAGCGACGAAGCGGAGGCAGTGATGATGAGGAAGCGGAGGGAAAGACAGGGAACACGAGGACAGAGGGGCAGGAGAAGTGAGGACATTGCGCCGAGGGAGGAAGGCTGAGGAGAAAAGTCTCGGACTCTGGAGCAACAGCAGCCCAGCTCAGGAAGCGGTAAAAGCGCCGGGGCGTGCTGTGAAGAGCTGGGTGGCGACGGCGGGGCACTTCGGTTTACCAGCGTTCCGTGCTTAAAAGGAATGGGCGATTTCCTCAAAGACAAAAAGGGACTCGGGTTGCCGTGGGGCATTCACCCACGTGGTTTACCGACCACACATCCCCAGGACGGAAACCCGCGCGGCGGGCGCAGGCGGAAACCCGACCACCCGACTGGAGGCCACACTCAGGAGGACTGAAGCCTGATTTCAGATTCCAGGTCGCTCCGACTTCCCTCTGCAAGGGGCTATGCGTCTCTCCGTCCCCACCCTCACCTTCCGGAGGCTGACCTTGGTGACAGTTTCTAGAGCCTGCGGATACCAGAAACATCAGGGAAGGGAAGAGCAGCATCCTCTCCTCGGCCTCACCAAACGTACACCGCCAGGGCTTTCCACAGCGTTGGCGGAACCGCGAAATATGGGTAAGCCATCACTTTGCGAGGATGTATCTTTTCACTGGGGTTTAGGCTCGGTGTGACAGGAGCCACACACCTGTGTGGGTAGAGACTGTCCGCGGCAAAAGCGACACCCACAGGCGTCGGGTGTCTTCCGGGAGAGGGCTGTAAAACTCCAGACCCCTTTCGGGAGTTCAGTTCCCACTCCACTCCACCCTTCAGGCTGGTTTCTCCCTGCTGAATCACGTGTGGGAACAGGGGCGGCTTCCAGTTCCGCAGGAACCCCTCTGGAGAGGCAGGAGAGCCAGCCCCCACCAGCCCACCCTCTCACATCTTCCCCTCTCCCCTTCCTTTCGTCTCTCTGGCCTCGGTCCCACCCCTCCCACCCCAAACCCACCTCACCCAATGCAGCCACCACATCAGCACCACAAGCCCACAGGGCATCAGTGCGCTAGGGCCTCCGGAATCGGCCGGGCTGTCCCAGAACTCAGCGGCAAGTAAGAAGGGTTTAGACTCCTTGCCTGTGGGCCTTCACCAAGAGCAGCTGGCTGTCTGTGCCCGGCCCCTGGCTGGGACCGAACGCCGGTGCACCCACGATAGCTCTCAGGCTGCCGAACAGCATTCTCCTCGGCACGGAAACCTGAGGGGCGAAGTAGGCGGAGGGCCGTCTGGACTCCGAGGCAAAGCGAGGCCCTTTGAGCCTGCTATTAGTGGGTTTCATACCCAGGCATCGCCCGCGAAGATAACTAGCCCAGGCCATTGGATTCAGACCCAGGGTCCAGATCTGGTTTACAGAATGAGAGAGTCACGCATCGCTGAAAATTGGCACGGCCCGAATCTCACTCCCCCTTGCTGGGGAACACAGCCATGAAAGGCAAGCGGCGCGGGACCTCCATCACCCATCCCAGACTGCCCTGCTGCTCCGAGACTTTGAGAAGGATGGCATTTCCGACGCTCGCCACCAAGGAAGACTGGCTAGAGAGCGGGCCTCGGAGTCAGGATTCACGTCTGGTTTCAGAACGAGGGCCAGGCATCGGTGTCGAAACCCGGCGCCGCCAGGTGTCCCCTGTAGCATTTGGCGGGTATCACCCCTGCTCCTGGCGGTCGTTAGCCACGGCAGGGGCGGCATTTTACCTGTACCGTGGCTCCTCGAGAGCCCTCTCAACCCTCAGATGTCTCGGTGGCCTCTGCACCCCCGAGCAAATGCCCGGGGTACTGGGACATGAAGCGCGATGGCCTGCCAGGCCCCTGGGCGGTGGTACAGCCAGGACCATCCAAGCTGGAGCCACAGGGCCGGTGAGCTTACGCCACCCACGTCCATGTGGCAGTCTGTGGTGGAGCTGGGGCCAGGGAACCTGGAGGTGGCGAGCGGCGTGGGAACCTAAGCGGGGCAGTTCCACCTCCACAGCCATGCCCCGGGAGATCCCACACAGGAAGATGCAAGGCGTCGGGGCGCCCTCCCACGCTTTCCAGGAACCCGTCTGCACTACCTCTGGCTGCTGCTGGATGAGCCACTGGGCGTGCCCCAGGATTTCTGCAGCAGGCTCACCCCGCTTCCTAGGAAAAACGAAGGACCCGGGGGCTGCAGGAATGGGGAGAGTCTGCTGGGCTGGAGCCCCTTCAAGGGAAGAATACGTGCTCTGCTGGAAGCTTTAAGAAGCAGGCTGAGGGATGAGATTGGCGGCAGGCGGTGTCTCTCTTTCACGAGGTACAGGCATGGAGGCGTGTCTTCCCTCCGGGATGACCACGCCTCGCATTCCTGCCTCCTAGGACTGGGCCCGGTGAGAGAGTCCGCACAAAGGAGAAATGCCATTCTTTCCTGGGCATCCCGGGCATCCCGGTCCGATGGCCAATGTACCAGCAGGCGGGGACGGTGTACACCGCGCGTGTAGCAGTTGCGAGACCAACCTAGCCTCCTGTGGGAGGAGCCCCGGCAGAGCTCTACTGCCTTTCCACCACCCCACCGCCAACTAACCACCAGCTACCCCCCGCCCCGGCAGTATGCGTCCATCCCATGGGCTGGGTGGAGACCCCCGTCCTCTGAAACACCGGGCCCGGGCAGTGTCCAGGCCTTCTCTCCCTCCCGGGGCTTGCCCCCTCTGTGCCTCCGCACCACTGTCACTCGCCAACCTGTGCCTCTGCGGCCTCGAGCTACCACCGTAGAAGCGCCAGGCGGCTGTATACGACGAACCCGATGCACACAAGGCATACTGAGCATTCCGAAGCAGGGAGAGAAAGGCAGAGCACAAGTAAGAGAGAACAGAAACCTAGAGGAGCGGAAAGAATGTTGAAGGAACACTTTGGAAAGAGCGAGGCGGAGGAGATGGAGAGGAGGAGGGAGGAGAGGACGGCCCACAGAAGAAGGGCGCGAGTGAGAGCGAGAGGAAAGAACAGAGAACACGAGACAGAAAGGGAAGCGAGGAGAGCAAAAGAGACCAAAAAGGGAAAGGCAAGAGCTTGGTCTCCAGACTACTGGAAACAAAAACAGCAGCGCTCGGGAATACCAGTAGCGCCAGCTTACGAGCCATGAAGCACAAGCGGCGGCGCCCGGTAGAAACTCTCGTGTTCGCCCCTGTTCCCGCCACGCCCGAAAAATGCGACGCTGAAAACAACACGGTGACTACAGCGATTTGCCATAGGGTATTCACCCTCGTGGTTTACCGACCACACTTCCCCAGGCAGTATAGCGGGCATGAACCGACATCCCAACCACCCGACCACAGAGGAGCCACCTCAGGAGGACTGAAGCCTGATTTGGGATTCCGTCTAGCTCGGCCCTCTGAGGCGGTAGCTCGTCCTCACGGCCCACCCCACCCCGAGAGGCTGACCATGACGTGAGTTGCTTCAGTCCTGTGAACAGAAACATCCAGGGGAAGGGAGGAAGAGCAGCATTCTCTCTTAAGCCCACTCCCCAAGAACGGCCACACCTCTTAGACTCCCACATTGCCGGACAAGGGAATCCATCGTCAAGCCATCACGCCGGGGATGTATCTTGTCTCTGGGGTTTCACTCTGGTCTTCGACGGCAGCCACACACCTGCTTGGGTGAGACAGTCACGGCAACGGTGACATCCACAGGCATCGGGTGTCTTTGCGGGGAGGGGCCTTTAAAACTCAAGACCCACACAGAGGTTCAGTTCCACACTCCACTCCACCCTTCCAGGCTCGTTTCTCCCTGCTGAAGACACTTGGGAACCCAGGGAGTGGCTTCCAGTTCCCGAGGGATCCCTGGAGAAGCCCGGAGAGCCAGCCTCCGCCCGAAACCCAACCCCTTCACCCCTTCCATCTCTCCCCCTTCCGCTGCGTCTCTCTGGCTTATGGCCACACCCCTCCCACCACCCCCAAACCCACCTCACCCCATGCCACCACCGCCACCAGCACCACCACGCCCTGGGGCCATCAGTGCGCTGGGGCCCCTCGGAGGGCGTGGGCGTGCTGTCCCAGGGCTAAGTGGCAGGCAAGAAGGGTTGGAGCCTACCTGCCTGTGGGCCTTCATAGAGCAGCCTGGCTGCATACCACTTTCCAGCCTCCCTGGCTGTACGGAGCGCGTGGGTACCATGCGATGACTCTCGACAACTTGAATGGCACCCTCGGTAGGCCTGAGGGAGGGGAGGGCGACAGAGCAACTTCGTCTGGACCCGATGCAAAGCAAGGCACTCTTGACCTGCTTTGAGCGGGGAACCGATGCTGGCGGGCATCGCCGCCAGGCGGCTGTCCCAGGCCATGCGGCATTCTGGAACACAGAGTGCACATCTGGTTTCAGAACGAGAGGTCACGCCAGCTGGGGAAAAGCACAGGCGGGGAATCTCCGCCCTGGCTGGGGAGACCGCGACCCCCAAAGAAGGCAGGCTGGCGGACCTCCGTCACCTCATCCCAGAGCGGCCCTGCCGCTGCGACTGCCCCAGAGAGGATGGCATTCCAGGCATCGCCACCAGGGAAGGACTGGCCAGAGAGGCCGGGCCTCCCGGTCAGGATTCCGTCACTGGATTCAGAAGCGAAGGGCCAGGCACCTGGGACGGTGGCGCCGGCGCCCGCATAGGCCCCTATGCCGACGGCGTGTGTCACCACTGCTCCCTGGTGATTGGCACCCGGCAGGGTGGGGATTTTACCTACGCAGCCCTGGCTCCACCTGAAGGGGCCCTCTCCCACACTCAGACGCCTCGGTGGCCTCCGCATCCCCCGAGCAAATGCCCAGGAGACCGGGACACGCAGCGCGATGGCCTGCCAGGACCCTGCTTGTTGGGTCACCCAGGGCTGGCCCCTTTCAACCCTATGGGCCACAGGTCAGAGCGTGCTGCGTAACCGTCCCACAGGGCAGTCCATGGTGGTGCTGGGTGGACCAGGTAAGCCGGGGGCAGGTGGGAAGCAAGGCGAGACAGATCCACCTCCCAGCACTGAGATTCCTTTGCAGGAGCAGATGCAAGCCGTCCGGGCACCCTCCCCCCCACCCCAGGAGTCTGGGCGCTCTTCTCCACTCCGCCCCGGCCTGCTGCTTGATGAGCTCCTAGCGTGCCCAGAGTTTCTGCAGCAGGCGCACCTTTTCCTCGAAACTGAGGCCCAGGGGGAGCTGCAGGAATCGGAAGAGCCCGCCAGGCTGGAACATACCCTCTGCGAGAAAGAATACCTGGCTATGCTGGAGGTTTGGGGCTGCAGGGGCGGCGGGGGTGTAGCAGGCGGTGAAAGCGTTCTCCCGGCGGTCCCTCTCCCATCCTCAGATGCCTACGATTGTCCTCCATAACCCCGAACAATGCCACAGGGACGAGGAAGCACTTAGCCTTGATGGCCTCCGCAGACGCTGCCCGATTGGGACAGCAGGGCCCGTTCAAGCTAACCACAGGGCCAAAGCGCTTCGCCCACCCCACGTCAGGGCGGTCCATGTGAGCCTGGGGCCCGGGGGCCCCAGGTCACCAGGCGGCGTGGGAACCACAAGCGCCTAGAGCAGCTCCACCTGCCCAGCCAGCCCCTGGAGGCTCCGTGCGGGAGGAGATGCAAACGTCGGGCACCCTCCCCACACGCCCAGGAGCCCTGGCTCATCTCACTCCCCTACTTGACCTGCTGCTGGATGATCTCCTGGTGTGCCCAGGTTTCTGCAGCAGGCACCCTTTCCCTAGAAACCCGAGGCCCGTGAGACTACAGGAACCTGAAGAGCCGCTTGGGGCTGGAACCACCCTCAGCCGAGGAAGAATACGGGCTCTGCTGGAGGAGCTTTGGGGCCTTGGGCAGGGGGATGCTTAAGGGTGCGTGGCCGGGCGGTGGTCTCTCTTTACTCCGAGGGAACACTGGCTGGGCATGGAGGCGTGTCTTCCCTCCGGGCTGACCTGCCTGGCATTCCTGCCTCCTAGGACTGGGCCCGGTGAGACTCACTTAAGGAGAACTGCGTGCCTGGGCATCCGGGGATCCCGGAGCCGGCCCAGGAGCACCCAAGAAGCGGGCGATCACCGCACACTTGGCGCGGGTTTCGCGGGCAACCCCTGGCCTCCTGTGGGGGCAGCCCGGCAGAGCTCTCTGCGCGCTTTAAGCCGCCCACCCCGCCTGACCACTGGCTACCTTGACGGTTTGTGCTTCCTTTCGGGCTGGGTGGAAATCCCCTCCCCTGAAACACCAGGCCAGGGCAGCGTCCGGGGCTTCTTACCAGTCCAAGGACTCTCCCCTCTAGCCTCACTTATATGGCTAAGCCAAACCGTCGTCCTGCGACTCCCGTGGGCTGTATGCAGACCCCAGATCCAGAATCTTTTACAGGATGCCCCTGACCATTACAGGCGGGGAGGAAGGCGTGCTGGAGTGGAGAAGGCGTGGGGCCCTAGAGGGGCCGGGAAGGATGAGGAGAACTTGGAAGTGAGGAGGGGGGTGATGTGGAGGGGAGGGAGGGAAGAACACCGACAGAAGATGAGAGAGCAGTGAGGAATGGAGGAAAGTCAGTTACACAGGGACAGAGGGAGGCGAGGAAGGGGAGCAAGGGGACGAGGCAGGGAATCGTGTGGGGAAAAAGGTCTCTGGACTCCTGGAGCTAACAGCAACACCGTGCTCCGTGAAAGCAGTGGCGCCAGGAGTGGAGGAGCTGAGCGCGGGCGGTGGGGAACTCGCCGCCCATTCCGTCGCCCAAAGGAACGGGCGGTTTCCTCAAAGACAAAGGCGGGGGACTTCGGCGGGTTTGCCGTGGGGTATTCACCCACGTGGTTTACCGACCACACATCCCCAGGCCGAGCTCTGCAGCGGAGCGCCAGTCCAACAGCTCCGACCACCGACCACAGAGAAGCCACACTCAGGATGACTGAAGCCTGATTTCGATTCCGTCATTTCGACCCTCGCAAGGTGGCGGTAGCTTTCCACATCTCTCGACCCGTCCCCACCCTGAGAGGCTGACCATGTTGGCGGTTTTGCTACCAAGAGCCCTGCGGTATACTTAAGAGGCTTTATCAGGGAAGGGAGAAGGCAGCATCCTCTCTTAAGCCCACTCCCTCCAACCGGCCACTGCAGACTCCCCCCACGTTCTTGAGGACGGGGGAATCCGTGATCCAAGCCATCGCATGAGGGATGTATCTTGACTCTGGGGTTTTGCTCTGGTCTTCGACGGGAGTCACACACCTGCGTGGGTGAGACTGTCTCGGCAATGGCGACACACACTGGCATCGGGTGTCTTCGCGGAGATGGGGCCTGTAAAACAGAAGACCCACACGGAGGTTCAGTTCCACACTCCACTCCACCGTTCCAGGCTGGTTTCTCCCTGCTGAGGACGTCGTTACCCAGGTAGCGGCTTCCAGTTCCCGCGGGATCCCTGGAGAGGCCCGGAGAGCCAGCCCCACCAGAGCAAAACCTTCACCCCACCACTGTTCGCTGCGTCTCTCTGGCTGTTACCCTCCCAGCACCAACTCCACCTGCAATGCCCCCACCCCAGCCAGCACCACCATGCCTGAGGCATAAGTGTGCTAGGGCCTTAGGAGGCAGGGCAGGAGCCATGGCGGCAGGCAAGCAGTGAGCCTCGCATGTGGGCATTCCTAAGAGAGGCTGGCTGTCTGTGCCGGCCTCCAGGCTGGACCGGATTTCCAGTGTGGTGCTCCCCGTGATGGCTCTCCCGACACCATCGAACGGCATTCTCCCCACCGAGGAAGCCGGGGCGAGGGCGGCAGAGGCTTCGTCTGGAACACAAAGACAGCGAGGCCCTGGGAGCCTTCTTGGTAGGGCCCAGCATACCGGGCATGCGCCACAGAGGCGGCTCGAAGGCCATGGCGTTTGGGATCCCAGGGTCCAGATCTGGTTTCAGAATGAGAAGACACGCCAGCAGAGGCAGCATCGGCAGGAATCTCCGCCCTTGCCAGGCAGATGCTGCCTGAAAAAAGGCAGGTGAAAGCCACCTCCGTCACCCCATCCCAGACCGCCCTGCTGCTCCGAGAATTTGAGAAGGATCGCTTTCCAGGCATCGCCACCAGGGAAGGACTGGCCAGAGTGGAGCCACCCGAGGTCCAAGTTCACGTCTGGTTGCAGAAGGGCAGAAGGGCCAGGCACCCAGGACTGGGTGGCACGGTGCCGGCGCACGCAGTACGGCCTACAGCGAGGGACCTGGCGGGTGTCACCCTGCTACAATTACGTTGGCCCGGCAGTGGGGATTCTGCTGGCTGTCTCCTCCGAAGGTGCCCTCTCCCACCCTCAGACGCCTCGGTGGCCTCTCACAGCGAGCAAATGCCGGGGAGCGGGGACACTTGGCAAACCCGGACTGCGGGCCTGCGAGTGGGACAGCCAGAGGACACGCTCAGAAGCTGGGCCACAGGGCCAAATACGTGCTGCCTAGCATACCGTCTGAGGCAGTCGATGGTGGGGCTGGGGGCGGGCTATGTACTGCTTGGCGTGGTTACCGAAAGGTAGGCAACTCCATCCCCAGCCAGCGCCACCGAACTGCATGCATATGTGCAAATGCAAGCCACCGAAGCCCTGCCCCAGAGCCCGGCCTGGTCTCTCCCTCGGCCTGCTGCTGGATGAGCCACAAGTGCCCAGAGATTCTACGGCTTGGCGCCTCCCTAGAAACCCACGTGAGGACCGGAGTGCAGAATGGAAGAGCCGCGGGCTGGAACCATCCCTCAGGAAGAATACCGGGCTCTGCTGGATTAGATTTGGGGCAGCGGGCTGGGGGCGGGGGGTGCGTGTAGCAGAGGTGGCCTCTTTCGCGGGGAGAAACCCTGGCTGGCGTGGGGAGGCGTGTCTTCCCTCCAGGCTGACCCTCCTTGAATTCCTGCCTCCTAGGACTGGGCCCGGTGAGAGACTCCACACAAAGGAGAACTGCCATTCTTTCCTGGGCATCCCGGGGTTCCCGGAGCAGGCCCAGGTACCAGTGGGTGGGCCGTCTACCGCGCACGCGCGCGTTTGCGGGCAGCCACCTGCCCTCCTGTGGGAGCAGCCCCGGCAGAGCTCTCTTGCCTTTCTGCCAACCCACCCTGGCCTGACTAGCGGCTAACCTACGCCCCGGTAGTAAGCGTCCCTCCCAAAGCTGGGTGAGACCCGTCCATAGGCTTACGAACCCGGAACGGTGTGAGCTCTGTCCCTCCCGGGGCTCGCACCATCTGCGCCTCTGCTCCACCATCGCTTGCCAACCTGTGCCTCTGCGACCTCCCAGGAGCTGCCACCATGGAGCGCTTGGTTGCTGTATGCAGACCCCAGACCCCAGGCACACCTGCGATGCTGACCCTTCCAGGAAGGAGGGAAGGCAAGCACAAGTGCAGAGAAGGAACGGGGAGAACATAGAGAGAGTGAAGGATGGGTGGAGAGACTTAGGAAGGCTGGGAGGGAGGGATGGAGGGAGGGAGGGATCTGACCAACAGAGACAGGAGGCAGTGAGGAATGGAGGGAAAGACAGAGGGACACAGGGGACAGAGGGAGGCCGGAGGGAGCAAAGGGACCGAGGGAGAAAGCAATGGGGAAACGGTCTCTGGACTCCTGGGCAGGAGCTAGCCAGCGCTCGGAAAATGGTAAGTGCCCGATGCGGGAGCTGAGGGGTTGAGCAGCGGCGGTGAGGCACTACGTTCACCGTTCGATGGAAGGAATGAAGCGGTTTCCTCAAAGACAAAAAGAGCGGGGACTTCGAGGGTTGCGTGGGGTACTCACCCACGTGGTTACCGACCACACATCCCCAGGCGAGCCCATAGCAAGCGCCAGTCCGGACAGCCCGACCACCGACCACAGAGGAGCCACACTCAGGAGGACTGAAGCCTGATTTGATTCCACGTCGCCGGCCTCTGCAAGGGCCGGTAGCTTCCGTCTCTCGGCCCCAACCCCACCTGAGAGGCTGACCATGTTGGTTTTTCTTCAAATTTCGCGAATCTTAGAAACATCCAGGAAGGGAGGAACAGCAGCATCCTCTCTTAGCCCTCCCCTTCCCAAACCGGCAAAACCGAAGACTCCCCACGTTGCGGGACAGAGTCATCGTCAAGCCATCCTCCCGGTTCTTATCTTGTCTGGGAGGCTTGCTCTGGTCTTCAACAGGAGCCACACTCCTGCATGTGTGTGACTTTGTCCGCGTGCTGGCGACACATATTGGCATGGTGTCTTAGCAGAGAGGGGCCTGTAAAACAGAAGACCCCGCGGAGGTTCAGTTCACACTCTCCCACCCCTTCCAGGATGGTTTCTCCCCCTGCTGAAGGCGGCGTGGGAACCCAGGGAGCGGCTTCCAGTTCCCGCGGGATCCCTGGAGAGGCCCGGAGAGCTAGCCCCCGCCCGAAACTCAAAACCCTCACCTTCCCTCTCTCCCCCATCTGCTGCGTCTCTCTGGCCTCTGGCCCCACCCTCCCTCTCCCTCCACAACCCCACCTCACCCAATGCCCCTCCCACTGCTTCTTGAGGCATCGATGCGCTGGGGCCCCTCCGGGAAGGGAGCAGGCGGAGCTGTACCATGTGGCTGAGTGGCAGGCAAGAAGGGGTGGAGCCTCCTTGCCTGTGGGCCTTCCTAAGTGGCGCTGGGTGTCTGCGCCAGCCTCCTGGCTGGACCGGAACGCCGTGCGGTGCTCCCCTCGATGGCTCTCCCGACACCTACGAATGGCACCCTCCCATGAGGCGAGGATGGGGCGGTGGGAGACTCGTCTGGACCCCGAGACAAAATTCCTCTGAAACCACTTTGGCGGGCCTGGCGCGGGGCGCCTTTCAAGGAGGCTGGCCCCAGGCCGTTGGTGAGAACCCAGGGTCCAGATCTGGTTTCAGGAAACGAGAGGTCCGCGCCAGCTGAGGCAGCACTGGCAGGAATCTCTGCCCTTGCTGTGAGCAGCGGCCTGCAAGAGGCATGAGGCAGGCCAGGGGCCTCAAGTACCCCATCCCAGGCGGCCCTGCTACTCGAGGTGAGGATAAGCTATCCATGCGCCATACTGGGGAAGGTTGTGAAGATGGGGCCTCCTGGGTCGGGGTTGCGTGGTTTTGAGCCAGGACTGGTGGCGGACCGGTGGTGCCCAGGCGCACACAGGGGCCCTACCGTGCCCCGACGGTATGCCTATACCGCGGTTTGGTGGCGGAGGTTTTGCTGCTGCAGCCCTCCCGAGAGGTGGCCCTCACCCTCAACCTGGAACGGCTCCACCCCTGAGGGAAATGCCCTGGGGACACGGGACGGCTATCGCCAATGGACTCCCAGACCCCTGCGGTGGGACAATACAGGACCCGGTCAGAAGCTGGGCATAGGGGCCAGGAGCGGTGGCTGGCTGCCCATCCAGGGCAGTCCGGTGGTGGGAGGCTGGGGCCAGGGGCTGAGTGCTGAGGGCTGCATGGGACTGGCTGGGCTGGCTCAAGCCTCCCAGCCAGCGCCTCTGAGGGGCTGCTTTTTGCGGGGCAATTTGGCCGTCAGGGCCTCCACACCCCGGGGCTGGCACTCGTCTCAGCCATATGAGCCTGCTCCTGGATGAGCTCCTGGCATGCCCAGAGTATCTGCAGCAGGTGAACAATTTCCCTAGAAACCGAGGCCCCGGGGCAGCCGCAGGAATCGGAAGACCCTGCCGGACTGGAATCACCCTTCAGCGAGGAAGAATACCGGGCTATGCTGGAGTTTGGGTCAGGGTTGGGGACGAGGGGTTGCGGCAGGCGGTGGACTCTCTTTGGCTGAGGAACAACTGGCTGGGCATGGAGGGAATGTCTTCCCTCGGGTGACCGCCTGAGCATTTCCTACCTCCTAGGACTGGGCGGGAGGTCCACCCAAAGGAGAACTGCAGGTATGTCTCACAAGTCCGGTCCCGGCCATTTGGCAGGCGGGGCAGGTCTCACCCGGGTTTGCATGCAGCCATCTTTCCTCCTGTTGGGAGATTTGGCGAGCTCTGGTGACTTTCTGCCACTGGGCCGCTGGCACACCCTCATTTGACTTGGTTCGTCCTTCCAGGTTGGGTGGAGACCCGTCATAAAGCGAGCCTAGGGCTGGGGCGTCACTGGGCGCTTCTCTCTCCCCTCCCGGGGCTTCGCCCTCTCCGACCACAAGCTCACGCATTTAAAACAGCGTGGAACACTCGCCGACTCGTTTGGGCTGCTTTCATGGGCGTGTGCATGGGCCGTGGGAACCTCAGGCACGGGGTGCTGGGCCCTTCCCCAGGCGGGGAGGGAAAGGCAGGCACAGGTGGAGGAGATCTTGGGAGGCTAGGGGGTGGGAGGTGGGTGGAGGGCTTTGGAAGCAGGGAGGTGGAGGTGCAGGGAGGGAGGTGGGGACTGACGGGGCCGGTGAGGGAGCAGGTGGGGGGCGGAACAGGGGAATCAGGGACGGGGGTGGGCCGAGGTAGCAAGGGACCGAGGGAGGGAAGGCTGGGAAGCAGTCTGCTCTCTGCAAGCTGCGGCCCCGCCAGGAAGGCGTTTGAAAGCCGTGGGCTGGGGAGCTGGGCGGCGGGGCACTCGTTCACCCCAAATCCCAAAGTAGCCCCAAGGAATGGGCGGTTCCTCAAAGACAACAGGCAGGGGTTGGAACGTGGGGTAGGTACTTGCGTGGTTTTACTGATACACACAACTTCAGGCCGAGCCCGCGGCAGGCGTAGGCCGACAGCCCGACCACCCGACCACAGAGGAGCCACACTCAGGGAGGACTGAGCCTGATTTGGGATACCATGTGGCTTTCTGACCCCTCTGCAGGGGGCTTGACATCCCGCGTCTCCCGGCCCCACCCCACCAGGAAACCGTGTTGACGGTTTGCTTCCCTCGCAGTCTTAGGAAACATCCAGGGAAGGGAGAAGGGTGGCATCCTCTCTTAAAACATACTCCCCGAGCCTTACTTGCAGGGCTCACGTTGGGGATGAGGGTCATATTTTAAAACCACCATCCCAGGGATGTATCTTGTCTCTGGGGTTTGCTCTGAGATGCTTCGCGGTGAGCCACACCCCTGCGTTAAGGCAAAGAACTATCACGGCAACGCGGCACCAGGCATCAGGTGTCCTCGCGGAAGGGGCCTGTAAAACTCAAGACCCACGGAGTTTCAGTTCCACCCTCCTCCATCCATCAGGCTGGTTTCTCCTGCTGAAAGATGCGTGGGAGCAGGGGCACTTCCCGCACTTCCTGCGGGATCCCTGGAAAGGCCCAGAGAGCCGGCCCCCCAACGAAACCCACCCCCCTGAGCCCTTTACTCGTCTCCCCCTTCCGCTGCATCTCTCTGGCCTCCGGTCCACCACTCGAAACCCCCAGCCCACCTCACCCCAGCCACTTCCACCCCCCACCAGCATCACACCCGCCCGGGGGCATCAGTCGCGCTGGGGCCCGCCGCTGGCATCTTGGCGGGCTGTCCCATGGCTCAGCGGCAAAACAAGAAGGGGTGGAGCCTCCCTGCCTGTGAGCCTTAAGTAAGAACGCTGGTTGTCTGGCGGCCTCCTGGCTGGAGCGGAATGTCGTCGGTGCTGCGATTGCTCTCGACACCTTGAGCGGCACTCTCCCCAAACTTCCCGAGGGGGCGGGGATGGCGGGTAGACCGTCTGGCCCCGAGGCAAAGCGGGCCCTCTGTGAGCTGCTTTGGGCAAGTTCCGATACCCTGGCATCGCCACCAGAAGGCAACTGGCCCAGGCCATCAGCGTTCCAGAGCCAGTCCAGATCTGGTTTCGAAGAGTCGCGCCAGGCGGCTTACGTTTTCCCAGAGTCTTGAGGGGCTGCTGTTGCTCCGGCAGGAAAGGGGGGCCGCTTTTCTCCCTGCCTTCCTCCCTCGGTCCTTGCTCCCTCCCGCCCTCCCTCTGTCCCTGTGTCCCTCTGTCTTTCCCTCCAGGTCCTCACTGCCTCCCCTCTCTCTGTCGGTCAGTCCCTCCCCTCCCTCCTCTCTCCATCCCCTTCCCTCCTGCCTTCCAAAGTCTCTCCCGCCCATGTACTTCCGTCCCTCTAGGTCTCCCGTTCCTCTCTCCACCTGTGCCTTCCTTCCTCCGCCTGGAATGGTCAGCATCCGAGGGGAAGTGCCTGGGGTCTGGGGTCTACATAGAAGCGTGGGCTCCAGGTGGCAGCTTCTGGGAGGCATAGGCACAGGTTGGTGGTGATGAGTAGAGGCACAGAGGGGGCGAGCCACGGGAGGGAGAGAAGGCCAGGATGCTGCCCGGACCCGGTGTTTGGCGGGACAGGGTTCTCCACCCAGCCCGGGGAAGTACGCATACTGCCGGGGTGGGGGGTAGCTGGTGGTCAGGTGGGTGTGGGGTGGCGGAAATGCAAGAGAGCTCTGCAGGGCTGCTCCCTAGGAGGCAAGGTGGCTGCCCGCAAACCACTTGCGTCTTGTGACAGGCGGCCCCATACTGCTGGTACCCCTAAAACCGAGATCCATGGGATGGAGGCACTGTATTTGCCTGCTAACCCACACCAACAACATGAGCTGCAGACTAGTAACAGTTCTTGCACTTCAACACTGCCTGATGCCCTGTATAGAACCATAAAGCCTAGTGGTGGCTGCTTTCTAGTCGTGGTTCCAATTATCGCTTTCATATAGGTGGCCCTTGGCCTGAAATTAGAGAAGAGAATTCTGAAAATGTAGCACTAGCCTTAGCCATATTCTACACAGTACAAAAAACTCACTGAAAATGTATGTGGTCTTTAGAGGAGAGTTAATTCATCCCTAAGTCTAATGAGCCTGTCTCTTTAAAAGCATATATATTTATACGCAACATGACATTCTTGATATATGTATATTACTGGTGGAATGATTAAATCAAGCCATGTAACATAATCCATCACCACATGTACCTATTTTTTGTGTGGTGACAACATTTAAAATCTACTTGTAAGCAATTTTCATACCAGTACACCAGTATTAACTGTAGTCACCTGTTGAACAAACAGAT
>JAKGGE010000050.1:0-29966 GCA_023748175.1 Hoolock leuconedys
TCCATGGGATGTGGAGGCACTGTGGGCTTGCCTGCTAACCCACACCAACAACGTGAGCCAGTAGACCAGTAACAAAGTTCTTTGCGCTGCAACACTGCCTGATGCCCTGCATTGAACTATAAAGCCTAGTGGTGGCTGCTTTGGGGCCGCGTTCCAATTATCGTTTCTCATATAGGTGGCCCTGGCCTGAAATTATGGAGAAGAGAATTCTGGAAAATGTAGCACTAGCCTAGCTATATTCACACAGTACAAAATCACTGAAAATGTATGTGGTTTCTTAGAGGAGAGTTAATTCATCCCCAAGTCTAAATTTGTTTCTGTTCTTTTTAAAAGCATATATATTTATGGGATGCAACATGATATTTTGATATATGTATACATTGTGGAATGATTAAATCAAGCCATGTAACATATCCATCACCACATGTACCTATTTTTTTGTGGTGACAACATTTAAAATCTACTCTGTAAGCAATTTTCAAGTATTCAGTACACTAGTATTAACTGTAGTCATCGTGTTGAACAACAGATCTTGAGTGGAGATCTTAACTGAAACTGTGTACAATTTGACCAATGTTTTTTCATTTCTCCTCTATACCCCCATCACCATGACCCCTGGTAACCCCCATCCTACTCTTCTCTTCTATGAATTTAACTTTTAGATTCCACACAGAAGTGAGATCATGCAGTATTTTTCTTTCTGTGCCTGGCTTATTTCATTTAACATAGAGTCTTCCAGGCTCATCCACGTTGTTTTAAATAACATTTCTTTTTATTTTATGGTTGAATAATATTCCATTGTGTATGTGTGTGTGAGTACATATATACCATATTTTCTTTGTTCATTCATCCATCCATGGACACTTAGGTTGATTCCATATTTTGGCTACATTTTTTTCAAATGTTCGTAGCTAATAGGACGCTCATGAATCTCATAGCACTGACTAGCCAATTTAGTCAAAAGCCAACTCCTAGTTGTGGGGGCTGTTATTACAGAGCCCAGTATTTAGCATTGCCAAGTCTATTGCAAGAATCTGGTTTCAGCTCTGACGGAATGTTAGGGCTATTTAATACCAGGCAATCAGTGCTCATTGTATATATACATAAATTGCAAATTTAAACTCATTTAAGGATGTTTCCTAGTAGAAAAATTATTCTGATGAACATATTTACCACATTTTTGGGGAAAATTCACTTAAACATATTCTCTTCTTTTTCTGCAAGTGTCATTTGAAACATTGCTACTATCTTACAAAGACTAGACATTTGCAAAGGTGGATATATATCTTTGCAATCCGGAAAATGCTCTTAATTTTCATTTTCTGAAATTTCATTGCTGCACTAAAGGGGAGCTTTGTCAAGGAATGTCACTTCCATAAGTGCAAAGGCATTTTTAGCCTGCTGTCTCTACCCTTTGTTATAGATTTGTTTAGGCTTTATCTTAGTCAGTTCAGGTTGCTATAACAAATATACCACAATCTGGCTGGCTTAAACAGTAAACATTTGCTTCCTACCGTTCTGAAGGCTGGGAAATCCAAGATCAAGGTGCTGATAGATCTGGTATCTGGCAGGGGCCTACTTACTGGTTTGCAGATGACAGCCTTACATTTTCACATGGTGGAGATCAGAAAGAGAGAGGAAATAAGCTCTCTTATGTCTCTTCTTATAAGGACAATAATCTCATTGATGGAAGCTCCATCCTCATGACCTAATTACTTTCCAAAGGCCTCACCTCCAAATACCATGACACTGAGTATTAGGCTTCGACATATGAATTTTGTGGGGGCACAAACGTTCAGTATATAGCAGACCTACAAAACATTCCTGCCTTCATGTTTGTTTCAGCTAGAAAAAACTTTCTCAGCAGATTTCTCAGTTGAAGCTGGATTGCTGTTTCTGGTGTTCTTAAATCTAGCAGCCGAGAGAGAACAGATAACTCTGCCATGTGCTACAGTTCCTCCTCCTTTTCAAATACATGTTCACTTAAGACACACTGGGCATATACAAGTCTACCTGTAATAATTATACCACATTGACTCTCTCCAATAACACTTGGTATTTCCACTCTTTAGCCAGAGGCCATGTTATATGAATTCCAGAGCAGGCTCTTCCTGGTTTCTAGATGCCACAGTGTCACAGAATAAAGCTCTCTACGTAGTAAAACACTTCTTTAACATAAAGATGTTCAAAGACTAGGGGATGTTTAGCCCTTTTTTCAGTATTAGGTATCAACACCACTTGAAATAGGATTGGCCCATTTTTATAATTGGTCAAGAATATGCATAATGAAACACAAATTTCCATGTCACAAGAGCTATCAGTTGAACAAAGATGAGAGAGAGAAGAAAAAAGTGAGAAAAGAAAAAAGGAGAGTGATTTGGAAATAAATTTCCCTTTATTATTTATTTCTAATGATATATTTACATAAATGTTCAAAAGTATGGATGCTGTTTTATCCTCTTCACCCTGAAGTCTAGTGAAAACTAGTAAAATTGGTAAAAATGTGAATTATATTGTCACAAAAGGGCAGTCTTTTCATATATATTTTTAGAATGAATTGCCAGTACTGTAGATCTTTCACCTTACATTAGAAAAGAGAGGACAGGAATTCAAAGCAAAGTTAACTCTTCAAAGTGATTATTTTGTCAGGTTCTTTATAAAATTATTGGTAAGAAGTTATTGAATTTAAAGTATTTTACATCAATCAAATAAAACAAGCATAAAAACACATTTTAATTGCAACAAAACTTTATTAGTTTAAATGTTTTATGGAAATGAAAAAGCCTATGGAAATAGTACATTATTTGGAAGCTAGAGTAATTAAAACAATGCAGTAGTGTAAAGCCAGATAGTTGAATGGGTTAGAATAAAAAACACCAAGACACAAACAAGTAAGGATTTACTATACAACTGAAGAGTCACTTTAACCAATTGGAGCATAGATGAGGATAGGCCCTTAACTTATACCACACAATAACATTAATTCTAGGTAGATTAAACATTTAAATGTGAAAATGAAATAACATGCCAGAAGAAAAGCTAGAAATAGTCACATAATTTAATAATAAAAAGCCTTCCTGAGAAAATCAAACAAGGCATACACCAAAATAGAGAAAACAGACTTAGGCTTGAGTACACACTGTAAATTCTCCAGCTCAAAGATATCTGAACAAAATAGAAAGCAAGTGACAAACAGGGAAATTATATTTGCAAAACTTACAGATACCAATAGTTGTTACTCCTGCTATATAAGGACCTCTTAAAAATAATTTAGAAAATCATGAGCCCCTAATAGGAAGAATGGACCAAGAATTTAATTCACATGAATCAGGAAATGATTAATAAACAAGAAAAAAATTCAACCTTCTTTTCCTCATATGTGTTATTTTATAATAAAGCATATGAAAATGTAAGTATTAACAAAGTAGCACATTTATTAGATTGGTGATTAGCAAATATTAAAGACAGTAAATATCTAGTGAGGGTAAAACTGTTGGAAAATATCTCATAAACAGCTGGTAGAAATGTGAATTACCATAATCATTCTAAAGAGAAAACCCAGACAAGCACTATTAAGCAACTTCCTCTAAGTAAAAGATTAGAAGTGACGGAATTCAGATTTTAACAGAGAGATCTCTACCAGCTAGATCTACGATTTTTACTTTACAAAAAATATTTGTATTAAAGAGTGTATTACTTAGAATCCAAATCAAATACCTAAGCAAAAAGGGGGAACGTATTGTAAAACTACTAGGTCTTAGGAAGTCTCAGATGCCTTTATTATTTTCTTTTTTCTTGCTTTCTCTGCATATCAATGTTAATATATTCTGTAAAGGACTTCATGTTTCATTTATCCACAAGATGAAAACATGGCTACAGACAGCCCTTAGATTTACATTTTCTGAATATAGCTACTCTTTCTCTTTTGTATTTTCCAGCAGAATCAACCATGATTGGCCCACTTTGGATTGAGCACCAATACTGACTTATCACTTTTGGCTAGAAGAGGAAGATTGCAAGGAAGACTAGCCTGATGTGGGTTATGTATGCTTAGCTACTTTAGAAATATGTGACCTAAAGATGTTGTATCCTTTAATCAAAATGGTTGTTATAATGTCGATCATGGTGAGAGAGGGATTGGTTTGTAAATGAGATTATTTAATGTGAAGCAATCCATAATAGATGTGCAGATATAATCAGGCTTCTGAACTTCAAAATGAAAGACTAGGCCCTGGGCCCTGCTGAATTCAACAATTCCAACGTGTCAGGTGTCTTGTCAGGCAGCTGCTAGGCTCTCTGGGCAACAACCCTGCCTTACATTGTAGCTTTCTTTCAAATTTCAATACAGTCACTCCCCAATTTCAGATTTCGTTAAGCAAGTTTGCTTAAAGTTTGATTCAATAAAAATTAAATGAAGCAAAAACAAAAAAGTGAAGTACATAAAAATACTTAAGAAGGTGACATTTCATTGTCATTCATCTTTGTAAAAGGTAGGTTTTTTTGCATTCAAAATTTATTTGCATTGTTTTGTTTGGGTATGATACTTCTTTTCTTAAGCACACACTCAATTCATTAGTTTTTTTAAAAAATTTCCTGTATCTATATTTTCTAAATAGTGCATATTATATCAAGAAAACATATTTTCTAAATAGTGAATATTATTGAAACTTGGAGAAATAAAGAGCTAAAGTAGGACAATTTAGGTGGTCAAAGAATAAAAAACAGTTTTATCATAAAATGGTTCTCTTGTGCAGAATATTATAGGAAAGCCTCCATTTCATTTTCCTGAAGTAAGTTTAATAGATCTGAAATCTATGCTAAGCTAAGGCAGAATATTTACATAGAGCTTCATCCTTAGTCTAGTAGGCCCAGGATTACATCTAGGAGACTAGTGACAATGAAATCAGTTCTAGCAAGAGCTAATCATCATTTCTGTTAAGCAAATTTTCATTCAAAATCACTTTCCAGTTATTGTAGACCCTGCAGGTAAATCTTTAGTACCACCAGTGTGATAATAAATATTAAGGGCATTGGAAGGAGTCCCACAAGATTTGTATTCTAGCTTTTCTTTGATAAAAAAAGATGTGTGGTTTTGGGCAACTGAACTGCAATTTCCTCATCTCTGTGGTGTTATTCTCAAGGCTAATGTTTGGAGTGCAATAGCCTGAATAAATAGTAGTTATTGTGATTATTAACCTCTTACAGCTTAGTCCCTTATTCATTCATTATTTCATTCATTCATTCACTTTCCTACTCCCAAAACTGAGTAATGAACATTACTCAATTACTCAGCAGTAAACAAAGAAAGCTTGATTAATATTATTTTCATACTATTGCCTGAAAATTTAGTTCTTTGATACAGTTCAGTGAATTTATCTTTAATGTTCTTCAGAAAAGTACATTATGGTATCCTGCACACATTTTTTTATATGGTTCTCAATTACTCCTAGGGTGAAGTGGATCAGAATGACTGGCTAAGTTCTACTTGGATGGACTTGGTGATGGGGAAGAAGCTAGTGTGTAGGTGGCTGGATGTTCTGTGGGTAGAAGGTGGAGGTGGACCCAGTTTGCTGGAAAAACAGGTCTGGGATTTTCATCAAAGTAATGACCTGTAACTTCGCCTCTTCCATTTTCATGTAAAATTCACAGGCTGATCTTTTGGAGTGTCTTATATTGTTGTTTTCTGAATGCGATATTTATTTTAATCAGGTTTTACTTGTATGCATTTATTTGAAAGGTGGAAATTGCAGCAAATGGCTGTTCTGATTTGCATCTTTATTAAGAAAAACAAATTATAGCTCCATAGATCCACAGTTTGAAAAAGAGATCCATTAATTTTTTTGTGTCCATGGTTTCAAACACTTGTTTCTTATAATTTGATGTCCTGTAAGATGGGTCCCTTTGGAATCACCACTTGTCTTACAACAGGACTCGGCATAAATTTCTTACCATCGTATAGATGGGCTAAAGAATAGACTTCATTGGAGAAGTTTAGAGCAAGACAAGATAAGGCACAGTTTACCATTCTCGATTTATTCCCTCAGAGAAGCGTGCTGAAGCTGTGTGCTTGTGGGTTTGTGTGCTGTTGAAGAAGCCACTACCGCCTTGAACGTGAAGACCCTGGGCACAATGGGAAGTTTCAGTCTCCACTTCTTGTGGGTAGAACTGTGGAAGCCTCTTGTTCCATTGGAAATTGGGCTTGGATTCTACTTTCCTGGCTAGGAGAAGTGGGAGAAAATCCTCATTTCAGCTATTTCTTTGTCAAGAGCAGATACCTGGGTCATTTTCAGGAAGTCTTGCTCCTTGCAAAAAGCTGACAGTATACTTTCCTTAGAGACTCACTCATCTATTTGAAAAAATTAATGATAGCAGCCAAATTTCTTACATTATTTTAAAGTTGTCATATTTCTTCAGATTTTTCTTGCTTAAATTTTATTTAGTTGGCTTTCACATTTCAAAATGTCTTTAACCATATCCTACTTAAATTCTTTAAATTCTTCCAATATTATTTTCCGTGTTTGTATTATGCCTTTTATTTTTTCTGCCTCTAAACTGGCCATTTAAATAATCTCCTCACTCTGGATGTTTCAAAATACCACTAATTCTTCTAAATTCAAGTTTAATGTGACCACCTGCATAAAACTTACTTTGTTACCTCGGGTGGAAATGGAATCTGCTTCACTGGAACCCCTTACTGAGTGTGGTATGTGTTCTATGCAGAAGGCTGGCATCTCATTCTATGAACTCAGCTAAGGTAAAACCTTCTTTACTTCAACTTACTTTCTGCTTCAAACTCCCATTCCAATGGCTGAGGTGGGAATAAATTATGTTAGCTGGAATATTCACTTCTTTCATCAGGACTGCATCTTCTGCAGGATTACCTAAAGTCAGAATATAATTACGTACTTTGCTGTAATAAGCCTTCAAGCAGGCATTCGGAAAAACAAACAAATGAAAAACAAACTCAAAATTGCTTAAGTTGTACTTTTTAAAATCTAAAGATTTTACCTCCTTATATCCTAATGCAATAGTCCATGATCCAATATTTAATATTAAAAGTAATAAAATTCTAAGAGAAAACATAATTGATGCTTTCCCTTAATTTTTTATTGTAAAAGAGTTTTCTAAGCATAATTATAAAAACTTAGAAACCATAAAAAACACTGATGTTTGACTACATATTAATGATATGAAAATTAAACTCTTCTGTTCTTGAAAAAAACAAAAAGCAAACTGGAAAATTTTGTGAAACATACACAAAGAACAAACAGTTAATTTTCTTAAGACCTTAATAAAAAGGATTTTAAAAACAAGTGAATAAGTACACAAAACTTCTTTTTAAACATGACATATGAAAAGTAGACAGTTTTAACTCCTCTTCCTCCAAAAATCCAATTACAACAAATGTAAATAATTTTTTAAAAACCGTTTAATCACAGAGAATGAAAAAAACCACTAAATTTCAGAACGTTTTTAGGTCTTTGATTAAACAAACCCACCAAAAATCTTTCTTGATCATTTATCCTCTTTGAGTTATGGTACTACTTCTCTGCACCACTTCACAACAAGACATTTGAGTAAATTATCTCTTTTTGCAGTCTTCCCCTTATTTACTTCTATTCTCACTTGAAGTAACTCCAATCATGCTTTTGTCAGAATCAAGACATTGAAAATGTCTTAGACCAATGATCATGGCTAAATTTAATGGTCAATTCTCTCTCTCTCTTTTTTTTTTTTTTTGACTGATTCTCACTCTGTTGCCCAGGCTGGAGTTCAGTGACGCAATCTCGGCTCACTGCAACATCCACCTCCCGGGTTGAAGCGATTCTCTTGCCTCAGCCTCCCAAGTAGCTGAGAATACAGGCACGAGCCACCATGCCCAGATAATTTCTATATTTTTTTGTAGAGATGGCGTTTCACCATGCTGGCCAGGCTGGCCTTGAACTCCTGAGCTCAAGTGATCTGCCCGCCTCAGCCTCCCAAATTTCTGGGATTACAGGCGTGAGCCACTGCACCTGGCCAATGATCAATTTTGCGTCCTCACCCTGCCTGACCTGTCAATAGAATATGACACAACTCACTGCGTCTTCCTCCTTAAAACATTTTTTCATTTGGTTTCACAGACATTGCATTCTGTTTGTCATTATACCTTGCTGGCTGTTCCTCATCTCCTTGAGGTACAAATACTGACTGGTAAGACCCAGGGCAATCCTTGGACTCGTTTCCTTTCTGTCTTCACTCACTTCTAAGGCAATTTCATCCAGTCTCTAGGTTTTAACTACCATGAATATGCCAATAATTCTAATGCCTATATCGCCAACCTAGACCTCTCCCCTGGATTCCAGACTTGTGTGTATGAACTCCTATCTCCTATTAGATGCCTAATATGCAAATCAGAATGAACATGTCCAAAATTCTGCTCCTGATTTTTCTCCAAAACCTGCTCCTACCTTGTTTCCTCTATATCAATAAGTAACCTCATTCTTCCAGTTGCTCTAACCAAAACCCTTGGAATCATTGTTGATGCCATTTATTCTTTCTCAATATTAGGATGCTTAGTAAACTGTTGGCTCTACTTTTAAAGTATATCCAGAATATGACAACATCTTACCTTTCTGTTTCTACCTTTTGATCCAAGCAATCCTCTTTTCTTGGCTGGCTAACTTCAGTGGTCTCAATATTTCTATCCTTGTCTCCACTCCCATTCACAAAGCACTCTCACTAATGTCAAAGTCTGTACAATAACTTCTAAGGTCCCTTAGTCAACTTCCTCCGCCACATTTGCTTCCTTCACTTTCTCCCAGGAATGCTTCCTCCATGGGCCTTCGTCTGCTGTTTATTCTGCTCGGAATGCTCTTCCCTCAGCTATCCATATGGGTTACTCTCTCTCCGGCTTTGGCTATTTAATCCCTAAACATTTCCCTGCATTTCCTCAGCAGTTATCAGTTATTAAAATATAACTTTATATTTTATTTATCTTAATTATTCTATCTTCTTGATAGAATATGAGTTCCATGAGAGCAGGGATTTTTATCATTTTTTTTTGTACTGCCATATCCCGAGCCCCTATATTCTCAAGGCGATGGAGTGGTAACTAGCAAGCAGCAAGCCATTTGACTTGCACAGGCTTAAGACTTGATGCCACCTTTCTAAGGAAAGATGAAGTGCAGAGCTGAAGATATGAGAAAGGCTGAGAGTTTGTACAGAAAGCTGTCGAACTCCTGGATTACCTCTTTTATTCTATATAGTCAGGTGATTCCCTTTTTTCTGCCCAGGATTTATTTTCTTGAGGAATGAAGCTTGTCTTGCACTCTCATTGTGCTCTGTGTTTACCTATATTATATTATAGCATTATCCTGATGTCATCTATCTTTCCATCAATACCAGTAGACCGGTAGCTTCTCGAATGTTGGGACCATACATTTTCAGTAATGTAGCCTCAGCACTAAAATTAATGTTTAGAATTATATTCATTCATTGTTGATTGATTTGCTTAATGGATATTCTAAGCAGGAAACAAAGAGAAACTGAACAAGGTCACAATGAAGAGCTAAGGACCTCCTAGAAATGTACATGGGAAGTTGTCTAGAATAACTCTTAGGATTCTGATTGACAAGTTCTGATTGCAGAATGAGTCTGCAATGTGTCCCTTGTGATTAACCTTGGAGGTTGGAATAAAATCAATGAAGACATAATCAGCTTGGGGTACGTGGCTGGGGTGAGGGTTACTTTCCTATCCAGGATGTTACTCTTCTTATATGAAAACATAAGCAAAAACATTATTAGGATTCATATAGTGTGTTGGACTGATCAACACTATCATTTGGAGAATGTTTTGATTATGTTTCCCAAACAAGGTAAAGTAGTTGAGCCAACTATTGTTAGATTCAGATTCCTTGCAGTAAAACTTGTTATAAAGGCTTGTTGGGATCAATCATTCCAAGTTTTTAACACAGAGAGTACATTAGTTTGCATCTTTATATACTGGTTATGTTATCTAATTACAAGGTAAGGATGTATGTGTATTTGTCAATCCTTATATAACCTGTTGGTGTGAAGATGGTATTAGAAGCTCAAAAGAAAATTTCACCTGGAACCAGATAATAGATTGCTTGCCTTTACTTGCTATGGCAGGTTCTGTATGTACATGAGGCAATTTTTTGTGGGTTGGGAATGATTGATTGTGAATAAATAAACTTAGCCCACAGCTGGGACATTTTGTGACTTTTTAGAACTCATTTTGACCAGGCAAAATAGAATCTTCACCAAGTACCTCAGCAAATCTCAGGGCAAATTAGAGAAACTGTACTCACTGAACTTACCTGGGCTTGAGGTGTGGAAGCAAATAGTATCCTTCGTTTAAAAAAAAAAAAAAAAAAAAAAAAAAAAAAAGCCTTTTTGAGTTTTGTAAAGTAAAATAAGATTTCCATAGAGATTTATATATTAGTGCTCATTTTCCCCCAAATCAAGCCCAGGCTATAACTTTTCTTAATGAGGAGTAAATTAATGAGAGACAGACTAATTTCTGAAGTAACTGGCTTTACTAGGATGAGTAGAAATAGAGATAGAATGTGGAAACTGTAAAGGATCTGAACTTTGACCACACACAAGAGCAGTGGAAGATGATACTCCATTAGTTCTTTATGAATCTATATTCCAGGAGCCAACAGTACTACTGTAACCTTCCTTCCCAAGGAGAGGGAAGATGAGGAATCCAACAGCCAAACCATCCTACAAGAACAGCCATTTAAACATGTGCCCTGCACCAGATCAACCATGAGAAATATGGCCAGGCCTTAAGCAGGTAAATGGAGATGGACTTAAGCAACTGGTGTCACGTCTATCTTTTTATTCTGCTAACATTCCCAGTAAATGGGCCCATTTCCATTTATTTGAGTGACTGACATCAAGAGTCCTTCATTTTGTTGGAAGCATGCAAGTAGTCCAGGAAGGACTGAAACAGCTCTCTGAAGGTCATTGAAGCAAGGTCACTATACTTGAGCAAATGGTCAATAGTGAAACATTGGCTAAAACTGAGAAAATAAGTAAATATTTAGGGAGAAAAATTAGCAATTGAAAATGTTGAATTTGCAGTGCTAATGAGATACCCGAATGGGTATGTTCAGAAGGCAGTGGAGAAAAAGATTTGAAGATAAGTGTTAGAAGTTTTTGCACCTGGACAATGCTAATGAAAATGTAATAATTCGTAACTCCTTTTCTCTCTTTAAACGCTAAACAGGTAACAAAAAGTGTTATATCAGAATTTTATAATAATCATGTTACAATAAATTGCTTATAAAAATTTCATTTAATGCTGAGATTTCAAAGGTGATACTCTTGTATAAACAGGTACACATTTGAAATAATAACTCAGGATTAGGCACTTCATCAAATTTCAAGGGATTGTTTGGCACACATATCTTTTCGACCAATTTTAATTTTTCTCTTGTTTTGCCACTGCTTGATGCATTGCAGAAACTCATTTAAAAAATAAATTAGTGAATATGAGCATATACAAAACGTCCGATTTTGTTCTCAAATTCCAAGCTTCTTCTACTAGTGGCAGTAGATTGGATATATATGTAATTAAAAATAAATAGATTTCAAAACTGAGGAATTAAAATCAGAAGATTTAAATTATTTTAAATTATGTAGCATTGAGAACACTGGTAAGTTAAAATTTAATAGGACTGTAGTAGTTTAAAAGTTTAATGGAAGTTTTATATTTTTTTATCAATAAAAGACATCATGCTAAATAGGTGAATCTCCTAGCCATCTGGTTGGTTCGAAGTTGTTAAAGTTGAGTTGTTAAAGTTGATATCTAGATACTCCTGCCTATGCTGGAAGGAGTTACAATATTTTTTTTCAGTTCTAACATTTTAGTTCATGTAATAATATTTCAATATAATTTTCTTAGACATATGTTATCCTTAACTGCTAAGAGACATCCCTTAACACATATTTCCTAAAATGCAAATCACAGTGAAATAATTTAGGGCTAAGGTAAACTTCAGAAGAACTAAAAGAAAGGCTGAGTGGAAGTTAATGTGTTGTTTAAAGATCTATTATTTTCTAATTACTCAGAAACATATTTTTCCCTTTGGCATGATTCCAAGTTGCAAAAATGTGAATTTTAAAAGAAAAAAATCTTGTATTTTCCAGTTTAAATTTTCAAAAACATGAATTATAGATAAAGCTACTGTATTAGTCTGTTCTTACGCTGCTATGAAGAAATGCTTGAGACTGGGTAATTTATACAAGAAAGAGGTTTAATTGACTCACAGTTCTGCCCTGCTGGGGAGGCCTCAGGAAACTTATGATCATGGTGGAAGGCAAAGAAGAAGCAGGCACCTTCTTCACAAGGCAGCAGGATGAAGTGAATATCAGCAGGGAAATGCCAGATGCTTAAAAAACCATCAGATCTCCTGAGACTCACTCATTATCATGAGACCAGCATGGGGGAACCATCCCCATGATCCAATTACCTCCACCTGGTCCTGCCCTTGATATGTGGGGATAATGGGGAATTACAATTCAAGGTGAGATTCGGATGGAGACACAGACCCAGACCATATCATTCTGCCCTTGGACCGCCCAAATTTCACATCTCCACATTTCAGAACACAACCATGCCCTTCCAACAGTCCCCCAAAGTCTTAACTCATTCCAGCAGTAACCCAAAGTCCAAGTCCAAAGTCTCATCTGAGACAAAGCAAGACCCTTCCACCTATGAGCCTGTAAAATCAAAAGCAACTTAGTTACTTCCTAGATACAATGAGGATACAGGCATTGGGTAAATACACTCATTCCAAACGAGAGAAATTGGCCAAAATAAAGAGGCTACAGGACCCATGCAGGTCTGAACTCCAATAGGGGCAGTCATTAAACCTTAAAGTTCCAAAATAATCTCCTTTGACTCCATGTCTCACATCCAAGTCATGCTGATGCAAGAGGTGGGCTCCCATGGCCTTGGGCAGCTCTGCCCCTGTGGCTTTTCAGGATACAGCCCCCCTCCTGGCTGCTTTCACAGGCTGGTGTTCAGTGTCTGCAGCTTTTCAGGTGCGTGGTGCAAGCTGTTTGTGGACCTACCATTCTGGGGTTTGAAGGACAGTAGCCCTCTTCTCATATCTCCACTAGGCAATGTCCCAGTGAAGACTTTTGTGGGGCTCCAACCCCACATTTCCCTCTGCACTGCCCTAGCAGAGGTTCTCCATGAGGGCTCTGCCCCTGCAGTAAACTTCTGCCTGGACATCCAGGTGTTTCCATACAGCCTCTGAAATCTAGGAGGAGGTCCCCACACCTCAATTCTTGACTTCTGTGCACCCACATGCTCAACAACACATGGAAGCTTCCAGGGCTTGGGGCTTGCAGCCTCTGAAACAATGGCCTGAGCTGTATGTTGGTCCCTTTTAATCACAGCTGGAATGCAGGGCACCAAGTCCTGAGACTGCACAAAGCAGCAAGGCCCTGGACCTGGCCCATGAAACCGTTTTTTCCCTCCTAGGCCTCTGGGCCTATGATGGGAGGGGCTGCCATGAAGACCTCTGACATCCCTTGGACACATTTTCCCATTGTCATGGTGATTAACATTTGGCTCATTACTTATGCAAATTTCTGCAGTTGACTTGAATTTCTCTTCAGAAATGGGTTTTTCTTTTCTGTCTCATCCTCAGGCTGCAAATGCTCCAAACTTTTATGCTCTGCTTCCATTTTAAACAATTCCAAACCCTATCTTTGTGAATGCATAAAACTGAATGCTTTTAAGAGCACCCAAGTCACATCTTAGAATGCTTTACTGCTTAGAAATTTCTTCCACCAGATACTCTAAATCATCTCTCTCAAGTTCAAAATTCCACAGATCTCTATCTATAGAGGGCATGGACAAAATGTCACCAGTCTCTTTGCTACAGCACAAGAAGAGTGACCTTTACTCTCGTTTCCAACAAGTTCCTCATCTCCACCTGAGACCACCTCAGCCTGCACTTCATTGTCCATATCACTATCAGCATTGTGATCAAAGCTATGCCACAAGTCTCTATGAAGTTCCAAACCTTCCCACATCTCCCTGTCTTCTGAGCCCTACAAGTCTCTAAGGAGTTCCAAACTTTCCCACATTTTTCTGTCTTCTTCTGAGCCTTTCAAACTGTTTCAACCTCTGCCTGTTACCCAGTTCCAAAGTCTCTTCCCCATTTTCCGGTATCCTTATAGCAGTGTCCCACTCCTGGTACCAAATAACTGTATTATTTGGTACGAATAAATACCTGATACTGGGTAATTAATAAAGGAAATAGGTTTAATTGACTCACAATTCTGCACTGTGGGGGAGGCCTTCAGGAAACCTATAACCATGGTAGAAGGCAAAGGAGAAGCAGGCACCTTCTTCACAAGGCAGAAGGACAAAGTGAGTGCCAGCAGGGGAAATGCCAGATGCTTACAAAACCTTGAGATCTCATGAGACTCACTCATTATCGCAAGAACAGCATGGGGGAAACTGCCCCCATGATCCAATTACCTCTACCTGGTCCTGCCCTTGACATGTGGGAATAATGCGGATTACAAGTCAAGGTCAGATTTGGGTGTGGACACAGTGCCAAATCATATCAGCTACATAAAGCAAAATTTAGTTTTTCATTTTGATTAGATAGAAATAGACTAATATTTGTTTCAAACTTCACTATATTATACAATTATAACCAAGATTAAAATTGTTACTCTCTTCATTAAAAACATATCTTTATTTAAATAATAAATATCTATAAAATGCTAGGCAACATGCAAAAGAAACATCCAAGCATGGCTTTTACTATTGAATTGAGTGGTTAATTCCCAATTGAGTTGCATGACTTTTTCAGTTAGCTTTAGTAAATATATATATTCATCACTCTAGTTTGTAATGAGCTATAAACAAAAATGCCCAAATAATGAATTTTATTTTTCTTCTAAAATAAATAAACCAAAAATAGGAAACTTGATTTAGACAGTATTACATATCATACATTAATAAAATATTATTCTATTTACTTGCTCATTTTCACGATGTAAATGTTAGTATATCATCTCAAACCTTGCTAGCAAAAGAGGAGAATAATACACAGACATAGCCAACTGATTTTAATGACATACAATTAATATGTGAGAAGAGGCAGGTATCCCTATAAATACACAATTGTCTAAAATGGGAATGATCCAAAAGTTGGTTTCATGATAATTATCTTTCCTTTGGTATCATTATCATATGTCCTCACTTTATAAAATAAACCTGAAGAAGAGTATGGCTCAGAAACAACATATTTAGGCACTAAAAGAAAGGGGTACTAATGCCTGTTTACTACATCCTCATTAGGAACAATATGCAATCCTTAAATATCTGCACTACTTTCTTTCAGGAAATCCACCACTCCACATTGAATCCCAGTCTATTTGTAGTTGAGTGTTGGTTACAGGGGATAATCAAAGGGAACACGGTGCTTTATCAATGTGTTCAATAAGTGACTTTTGATTAATAGTTTGGTGAAATTTCATCATTGGTACTAATAAAATGACAATAGTCTATTTATTGCCAACGTGTCAAAAATACCATGACAAATACAAAAAGTGGTACATTATATTATTTTTAGAAAGCTTTTGTTGTTCAAGGCAAAAATTGAACAGCAAACCAGAGATAAGTCTTATTACTATATATTTCAAAAGACAAGATAGCCATGACATTGGTTATTTGATGGAGTCACATCTTATTTTTTTCATAAGAGAACTAAGATCAGTGTAGGTAAGTTTCATTTGTAGGTAATACTAGTATCTTTTCTTCTTCTTAGACTTTCGGAACTTTTGGCTACATTCGTTGCCTCTGTTGTTGTCTGTGCTACTATCACTATCACTTGTTTGCTTTTGTCTCTTTCGTTTATTCATCTGATAAAGGTCAGAGTCACTTGGTTGTTGGTGAGTCCATCTATATGAGCTGGGTCCAGCCTCAAGATCTGGAAAATGATTCAGTGAAGAAGACACAGATGCACTACTAGGAAGTGGAGCTGTCATTTCATAGTAAGGAAGCTGCAGCACTGGATTATACACATGCCACTGCTGTGAAAACAAAAGACATTCATCTACCAAAACAAATCCAAAAGGTTAAGGAAAAAAGTTAACAGTTTACATGTATTATACAATAGCCATGAGTAAACTAAACTGTGTTTTGGTATAAGAAAGACAGTGACCTCTCATAGTAGAAAGGTAGGTGTTTCATTAAAGGGTCAATATAAAGAGTTGAGACTGTGTATAGCTCACTACAATATAGATTAGTGCTATCCAAAGGAAATAGTTTTTGTTTGTTTGTTTTGTTTTTTGAGATAGGGTCTCACTTTGTTGCCCACGCTGGAGTGCAGTGGCGCAATCTTGGCTCACTGCAACCTCCGCCTCCTGGGTACCAGCAATTCTCCTGTCTCAGCCTCCCAAGAAGCTGGGACTACAGGCGCATGCCACCACACCCAGCTGATTTTTTTATTTTTAGTAGAGACAGCGTTTCACCATATTGGTCAGGCTGGTCTCGATCTCCTGACCTCAGGTGACCCACCCGCCTCAGCCTCCTAAAGTGCTGGGATTACAGACATGAGCCACCGTGCCCAGCCCACATGTAGTTTTAAATCTAGTAACTGCAATACAAAAGTAGAAAGAAACAGGTGAATTTAAACAATGTATTTTATTTACCCAATATATCCACTTAAAATGTTATAACTTTAATATAAATAATAATAATGATATAAAATTAATGAGATATTTTACTTTTTCTTCACGTGAAGTCTTCAAAATATGAGGTATATTTTATACTTATGGCATATCTCAATCTGAATGCTAAATTTTTATTGAAAATAACTGATCTGAATTTAGATTACATCGAATTTAGATTACATCGAATTTAGAGTTGAAAAAAATATACTCACATGCCCAAGTTGTTTCAAATATACTTAAAAGTTTTCTGAAAACCGAACCAAGTATCGGTTTTAAATTTTAATTTAAATTAATTAAAATTAAATAAAATTTTAAAACTCAGCCTCCTAGGTGCATATGTGGCTAATTGCCCCCATATTGTATAGCATAGTTATTTACTGTTTAGATAGAGACATGCTTCCTTTAAAAACAAACAAGCTCTTAACTCAAATTTCTAACTATTCAAAGCAGATTAAAGATTAATAGAGATACCATGAACTTGTGTCTCTCTCCTACCCCATCTCTACCAAAAGATAAAAAATGCTGGGATGAAGACATTTATAGTTTCAGATGAGAAGTGATTGTTTACTAATGTTTTACCACAGTTAAGAAAAGGGTTTTTTTAAGCAAAAGTTAAAAAGTATCAATTTACCGGAAAATTTCTGTTTAAAAATTGAAAATGGATATTTAACAAATCTAAAGCTCACGTATACATTGGGTATTTGCAAAAATAATAGTCTGTGAGTCAGAAGACCTGGGTTAGTCCTACACCTGTCACTAACAAGCTGAAAATCTTGGGACTGCTGATTAACAACCCTGGACTTCAATTTCTTATTTATGAGGAATTGAAAAAAAAATGAGTTCCCCTTTAACAATGAAGTCCATAATTAAGATTTCTGGGTCAAAACCAATTTTTGGTAGTCTCTGGAAATAATTTAGTTTACTCGAACAATTGAGAACCTTCATTGCTCCTATGATATCCTCCCCCTGTGATGTGTGCATGAAGGACTAGTATATACTCAGGAAGGATAGTTTTGTCTTTAATTAAAAAGATAAATTTACTTTAAAAATCCATGTCCAAAAGCAATCTATTTGGGATGGATGACATTATATAAAAATACTTCACTAAGTGAAATTATTCAAATTATGCAATTCTGCAAACATCTTTTTTTTTTTCTTTTGAGACAGTCTTGCTCTATTGGCCAGGCTGGAGCACAATCTTGGCTCACTGAGACCTCCACCTTCTAGGTTCAAGCAATCATGTCTCAGCCTCCCGAGTAACTGGGGTTATAGGTGTGCACCACCATGCCCGGTTAATTTTTTCTATTTTTATGATGGAGAGAGTTTCACTGTGTTGGCCAGGCTGGTCTTGACCTCTTGACCTCAATTGATCCTGCCCTGGCCTCCCAAAGTACTGTGATTATAGGTGTGAACCACCACGGTCCAGCCACTGCAAACGTCTTTTAAAATAGTCATTTACATTAGAACTCTCTACTCAAATTTCACTTGGACTGCAGTGTGTCGTCACTGCCATCCATCCCTTTTCTGTTGACACCCTGGCCATTTGCTAAGGCATTAGAAGTGAAATTTAGGATGATGGTGTTAGGCCACGACACCACTGGAGGAACGTGCTGGGACATCTTGTGCCTTCATCCCAGTTTAGGTTTGGGCACCATATGTTACAAATAGCCTTCATGTTCTTCATAGTTTGTATCATATTATATACTGAATAAAATGCATATTAAACTTACCATCTTCTGAAAGAGAAAATATTCCTGAGGTAAAGAAGTATTATTACTTGGAAAATACTGCATGGGAAAGGAAGATCTGCCCACCACCATTTCTTCATTTCTTTGAGGAGATAAAAGAAGAAGTAATAAAATCTTAAAATTCCTATTACAAATGTCATTTTCTCTTAAGAAAAACCACTATCTTTCCTCAGGGGATGCAAAGTTGTCTGCATAGAGGAATCACATGTAAATTCAGAAGTGTGATGGGCTGACATGTCTCCCCAGGGTTCAGCTGTTAAAGTCCTAAATCCCAGTATCTCAGAATGTTACCTTATTTGGAAAAAGGGTCACTGCAGATATCATTAGTTAAGATGAGGTCATATTGGAACGGGATGGGTCCCTAATCCAATATGAGTGGTATCCTGATTAAAAAGGGGAAAGTTGAAGACAGATTGTTTTAGTCCATTTTCTGTTGTTATAACACAATACCTGTTTGTTATAACAAACTGGTATTATATAACAAACAGGTACTCTGTTTGTTATGAAGAAAAGAGATTTATTTCAGCTCATGGTTCTTCAGGCTGGAGAGTCCAAGATCAGGTGGCTTCTGGTGAAGGTGGCTATAGTCAGCTTCTGGTGAGCTATACTACGTTATAACATGGCAGAAGAGATCACAGGCAGGAGGAGCTCACGAGAGATGGCCAAACTGGCTTTTACAACAGATCTACTTGTGATAACAAACCCACTTCCTCAATAACCAATTAATCCAATAATCCATGAATGAATTAAAATATACATGAGGGCATAGCCTTCATAACCCAATCACCTCCCAAACGTCCCACATCTCAACACTGCTGCATTGGGGACCAAAATTTCAACATGTGAACTTTTGAGGGACATATTCAAACTACAGTACGGATACCCACAGGAAGAATACCACGTGAAGATAAAGGTGGAGATCTTGGTAAGGCTTCTACATTTGAAAAATACCAGAGATTGACATCAAACCACCAGAAGCTAGGGGAGAGGCATGAAACAGATTATTTCGGATAGCTCTCATAAAGAAACAATGCTGCTGACACCTTTATCTTGGATGTCTGGCCTTCAGAACTATGAGACAATGAATAGCTATTGCTTAAGTACTCTGTTTGTGGTACTTTGTTACAGCAGCCCTAGCAAACTAATACAGGGAATATTCATTAAAAGCAGAAGGTACAAGAAACAACAAGAAGCATAAAAATCCATTTCCAAGGAAGAGCAAAGACTAGACTGTTAAATAAGCACCATTTTTCTCTGCAAATCACTTTGGGGACATGATAACCCATTTTATATACTTTCTTTATAATATCAGAAATACTAGAAGAATAAAGTATTATCAATGAAATGTCATATCCAAAATATACACATAACTCAGGCTGTCTACTCTAGAATTTGTGATGACTTAGGGTCAGTGTATCAAACATAACTAGAAAATACCAGAGTTTGACTGCTATATTCTAGTGCCCATCTAGTCTTTTCTCTTCTGTCTAAATCTTACCAATAGCTTGTTCCTTCCTAACTCCTGAGGAAGAAGAGGTATCTTTTCGCACTTGGTACTAGTAGAAAAAGGGAGTTCTTACATTATACACATGGCTCGACACGTGAGTCTAGACAGTGCTTCCCCCCCCCTTTATGCTAACATTTGTGGAACGCTGTATGCTCAGTATTTTAAGCACCTTGTGTTAATTATAAAATTCAATTCTCACAGTAACCTTTCAAAGTTTTAACCTCATTTTAGAGATGGGGAACAGAGTGGTAAAATAACATATCCAGTTCTTGTCTGAATTTGCATCTTGCCTCTGCTACTCTATTAACAGTGTTAACTGACTGTTAATAAACTGTTAATTGCCGTTAATAAAGTGGCAGAGCCAACATGCAAATTCAGGCAATCTAATTTCACCACCTCCTTTCCTACCTTCTGATTTCACTGATGTAGAAATGTTGGGGTGAATGAAGATGAGGAGCACACTGTTTTATCTGGGGTGCAATAATGCTCTGAAAGATAAACCTGGCTATTTGACAGTCCTGAGGGGCCACTGTCCTTATGTTCAGAGGGTTGATAAAACTAAAAGGGATAGGAGGGTCAGCTATTGTTAGTTTACTTGAGAATATTCAGTTCTGCTAAAGAAGATGAGAAAAAAAGCAGTATAGATGACACTCATACTGTTACTATGATAAACATTAGAAATGTAGCTAGTAGAGCTATACTTCTCTCTCTATATATAAATATCTATATAGAGATACATAGATCTATATCTCTACTCTGAATAGAGTATATCTATTCCTCTCCTCTCTATATAGATATAGATATCTATCTATATCATACAGCTATATGATGTATCAGAACATAATATACCCTGACCTATTCTATCAGCCTGTGTAAGTTAACCGGACAGTACCAGAGAGCATGATGAAGCCAAACATTAAAAAAAAAGAAGAAATGCAAAGATAACGCAAAGAGAAGCACTTTCTCTTTGCAAGAACACATTGTTTTTGTTATTCATATTTGTTTTCAGTATAGCAAGAGAAATTTAAAAACCAACAAGTGATGCATCAAAAATCCTGAACCACTTAGAGAGGCTGCAGAAGTACTGCAGTCACCAGAGGAGGCTGATACAGCAGAGAGAAACAGGGCATGCGTTTATTAGTGTAACCAGAATTCAGCTAGTTCATCCTTCCGCCTACTTGCACCTTTTCCTAAGTGTGCTAAGTTATCCAATATCTTTCTTCTTGCTTTTCACTGTTTTTCAAATGGGTGTAACAAAAGGTGTAATTTGAACATTTTCATTTGGTTTGGGAGCCTTTTAGTTTCATGACCTCTGGGACAGCTTGTCAGATAGTGTACGTGGAGGCTACCATTGCATCAATAAATCAGGCTATACAAAATTCTAGAAGAGTTTGAAAATTAACACAGAGAAGTTATTTCAAAAAGTAAAATAATTAATTGAATGGCTTAATGTCAGAAGGCTTAGTTTCAAAGCTAGCACTTTATCATCCTGTGACCTTAAGAATTGGTTAACTTTTGCAACTCCATTTACTCAAATATAAAATATAAATAACAGTATCTCTGTGATCCATGATGAAATCTTGTATGCTTAAATGACTTAACAGCTATGAAAAGCATGTGGAAAACTATAAAAAACTACAAATATAAGTCTCTACCCCCTACTACTGAAAATATTAAGACTGAATTTTAAATGAAAATATTTTCTATCACTTTTCATGGGCTGGGAAAAAAGATATTCCCTAATTTTACCCTAGGCCTAAAAAGTAAGGTTTTACAATAGCCCAAAATATATAAAAACTCCTCTTAGCATAAGAATGTATTTGCTTTACCTTTGATGAGAAATATTTTTAAAATTACCTGTAGTGGTGTGAATTTATCTTAACACAGCTCTCAAAACTTTGGTTAGCTGGTTCAGAAGAGCGAGAACTCCCTTTAAAAGAAACAGAGCAACAGGTTACTTCATGGTGCATTTTTTTTTTGGAGTTCTAATATTAAACCATAAAATGACTCAAAATATTTTAGGACATAGTAGTGATTTTAAAATTCTATACTCAGAGAAGATATATGCATATCTGACCTCTCAAATCATATTTACAGATTGTTTACAGTACTATATATCAATGAATTAAAATCAAGCTTTGTCTAAATCAATGACTGTAAATAAGAATGACATTGACGTTGGACTTTGTAAGATACATGATGGTTTGTTCCAGACACCTGTAAACTAAAAATGGCAAATAAACAAGTATTATTTGTTTCTAGTGTACAAGGCAGGAGTTTAACCCTCATGGACAAAAGCCAATTCAATCTTATACATGATATGCCAGAACATAATATACCCTGGCCTAGTCTACAGACATTAAAAGTAATGGCAAAACTGCAATTACTTTTGTACTAACCTAATACCAGGCTGTGTAAGTTAACCAGAAAGTACCAGAGAGCATGATGCAACCATGTATTACAAAAGAAAGGAAGAAAAAAAAAAAAAAAAAAAAAAAAAAAAAAAAAAAAAAAAAAAAAAAAAAAAAAAAAAAAAAAAAAAAAAAAAAAAAAAAAAAAAAAAAAAAAAAAAAAAAAAAAAAAAAAAAAAAAAAAAAAAAAAAAAAAAAAAAAAAAAAAAAAAAAAAAAAAAAAAAAAAAAAAAAAAAAAAAAAAAAAAAAAAAAAAAAAAAAAAAAAAAAAAAAAAAAAAAAAAAAAAAAAAAAAAAAAAAAAAAAAAAAAAAAAAAAAAAAAAAAAAAAAAAAAAAAAAAAAAAAAAAAAAAAAAAAAAAAAAAAAAAAAAAAATCCAGACACCTGTAAACTAAAAATGGCAAATAAACAAGTATTATTTGTTTCTAGTGTACAAGGCAGGAGTTTAACCCTCATGGACAAAAGCCAATTCAATCTTATACATGATATGCCAGAACATAATATACCCTGGCCTAGTCTACAGACATTAAAAGTAATGGCAAAACTGGAATTACTTTTGTACTAACCTAATACCAGGCTGTGTAAGTTAACCAGAAAGTACCAGAGAGCATGATGCAACCATGTATTACAAAAGAAAGGAAGAAAAAAAGAAACGCAAAGAGACGCACTTTTGCTTTGCAATAGAGCATTGTTTTTGTTATTAGTATTTGTCTGCTTTTAGTATAGCAAGAGGAATTTAAAAACCAGCAAGTGATAGATCAGTAAGCCTGACCACTTAGAGGAGGCGGCGTACATATTGCAAGAATTACCAGATGGCCTCTATTGGTCTACTGAAACATGAAAGAGCTAGAGTAATGGTATAACATTCTCTTGGCAGCTAATCATGAATGATCTGTTCCTGATATGTGTGCAGGAGAAGTTGAGGCCATTCATGACAGGAAGTTTTTCCACCACTACTAAGGGTAACTCTACGTTGCCTTTCACCACTTTGCTCTTACAGGGGCTTAAAATCCTGGGCAACATGTATAGAAAGGTTTCCCCAGAAGGACTAATGCCCTCTCTCTATCTTCCAAATAGTACAGATTCAGTGCCATACATTAGCAGTAACAAGATTAGTAAATACCCTTGCTATATAAATGTTACAGTTGTAGGACCCCAGTTCATTTAGATTTGCTCAATGTATAAGGGCCAATAGCAACCATCATAGCTACTTGCTGGCTGATACTAAAACGATTATCTTACATTTTATTTTTAGAAAAGATGCTATAGGTTTGTCAAGACTAATTAATTATATAACATTATGAATTAGACATGTGTTCTGAGAAAATTTAACAATGACCAGAAGGTAGAAGGTACTTTTTTTTGTTTTGGTCTTACACTATATAGGAAACAAATTGCTTACAACTCTGAGAATAGTATCAACCACAAAACACACTGAAGATTAATCAGTGACAGGACCTACCAAATCGATACTGCACGTTAATTGGTCTTCCATATAAACGAATTCCATTCAGCAAAGCTATGGCATAAGACACCGATTCTGGGTGTTTAAAGCAGACAAATCCAAAAGACTTTGGCTTTCCTTCTCTGTCTTTGCATATAGTCACTTTGGTTAGTGGCCCCGCCTATAAGAAACTTAAAAATTATTTTCTCATAAATCCAAAGTTTTTTTTATACTCAAATAAGTAAATTGAACTTTAGACTAAAGAAATGTATTAGCAATATCTTTATGTAGCTCTGCTAATAATGTATCTTTCTAATAATAAATATTACACTTCCTCCCACTTTCTTTGTATTTTCTGGCTCACTGGGGAAACATACATGGTGTTAAGAACGGGAAATTCTAGGTATTAGTTTCAAACTGTAAAAGAAATGGTAGACTATCCTTCTGTTAGGCTTAACAAACCAATTTAGAAAACACATAAATCTAAGATTAAAATACTTTGTCTCCATACATATTCGCAGTGTTGAATTCAACAAATAACTGAAATGAGAAAGTCAATGCTGGTTGAGTTATCCTCAAAAAAGCTGGCAATGTTATATCACAGTTTAAATTTTCTGTCATGAAGATTAAATATCTTTTCAAGAATAAATAAATTTATCATGCATTTTGATTTGGAAACTCCATTTGGTAAATTTCCAAAGGAAAAATGTTTAAATATGTTCAAGACTTTTAAGTATATTGCATTGTTTATAAGTGTGAGAAATTAGAGAGGCTCTAAATCTAACAACTGGAGATATTATTCCATGGTGTGTTATTAAATGGAATAAAATATAAATTATAAATATTCAGATTATATTGATAGAAAAACCTATAATATGCAATGAAGATTTAAAAACACACAGCCAAATATCATAGAAAATTGTTAATTACAACTAACAAAAAATTACATCACAGCCATGATAATGATTGGAGGAGGCACTTACAAACACAAACAACTGATTTAATGCTGAATGGTTCAGACTTTAATAACTGATTATTTTTCTCTGTAGAGTTGCATAAATAAAAAAATTGCTTTTACTCTAAAGAAAAATATTAATGATCATCTTTAAAATAATTCTGTGTGTTAAGATTTAGTCTTTTCCTTTCATTCTCTGTGCTCTCCCAGGGACTAGCTTCCCTTCCCTTCTGGCTTCAAGGACCACCTCAACAACAAATTTACTTTTCCCACCATGTCTCTTTCACAGAGACACCTCCTGAAGACGTCTATGTTTTTGTACTTCAATCTCAACATATTTGAAACTGAATTCATTATATTTTCTCTAAATCTCAACTCTAATATTAAAAGTGTAATGATAATAAATCTGATTTTCTTATTTCCAAGTATAATCAGAAATTTGAAAGAAAATAGTAAAATGATAAATATACTGTAATATAAAAACCAATAAAATTGGTGATTTTTATACAGATATTAAATAGATGTAATCACTATGGGACAGAACATGCTTACGTGATTTGAATTTTGACATAAACTTAGATAATCCAAAGCATTTGTAAAGATAAAATTCAACATGAAGACTTACTTTTAGCAACAATCACATTATCTTACAGTATTGTTTAAACCACAATGAAATACATAGTGTGATAGTTGTCAAGTTTTGCTGGGTGTTGAAGTCTAAAGTGGAAAAGAAACTCCACTTTGGCAATTCCTTTCAATACCTAGACAAAAATAAGAACTTATGCTTCTTACCTCTGATCTATTAAAAAAAATTTATATTTTGCTTAGGTGGAAGAAGGAAATGATAAAAAAATGAGAAGATAATATATAGTCTTGTGGATCCACACAACTGATATTGATCGAGTCCTGATTGACTAAAAATAATGGTTATTGGATAATGCAATCCCACCCCAGTCTTCCACTCTCCTTTTTTTTGGAGGCTCAAAGTGAAAGAAGTCTTCTGGAGAAAAACAACTCTAAGTTTACTTTATATTTCTTTCAGTTTTTGGTGTGTTTTTTTAACTTAATATAGTAAGTTTTCAATGATAATGAAAAAACAGACATGGATTAGAGTTCATAAAGGCAAGTTTAAAAGATGAATTAAAAGGATGAACCTAAAAGTCTTAAAATCAATAATATTTTTCAAATAATAAAAATGTTTTACGTCCAGGAAAGGAAACTGTATTCCTGGAAAGAACCCTCTCTACCAAATTATATCTATAATTAAAAGAGAGTTGCTTTAGTTAAGTTTAGAGACAAAAGTAAGTCCTTTCACAACCAAATAAAGGACCCCTTTGACCCATGCAATCCTGAAAATTTAGTTCTGCAATTGCCTCCCTCGGAACTTTCCCTTATTCTGATAGGAGAAAGTAACTATTGATTTCTCTTGATGTTAGTATTATTATTAATAATAACAGCAGTACCATTAGCAGTAGTAGCGGTAGCAAACAGTGAGTGCTAGACTCAGCGGTGGCCATTTTACCATTAGGCCACATATTCCGACAGCCACATTATACTGCAGATACTATTACTCTCTTTTGACATATAAGGAAACTGAGGCACTGAGGAATTCATTGACAGGCTCAGAGTCACACTGCTGACCTCAGAGCTCGCACTCGGAACCACTCTTCTATCTATGTCCCCTTGTCTTTTTATAGATTATCCTAAACATTGTAATTTTAAGTTCTCCCTGTTAGGAAGATGAAAGGATGTCTCTTCAATTTGTATTCCCAGCACCCTCAGTATTTGCCCCGTAATTCCGGATCATTACACGGTTAGGGGAATGGCTGAATGAGGGTATCTTTTTGGCGAGTGAGACCTGGCTGTGTAGGACAATATGATAAGTGAGCGTGTATACAGGACACAGCAGGCTTAATCCTAGAGGTACCAGCTCTCAAAGTTTCCAAAGGTCCTCTTGGTATGAATTAAAGGGCCTTGGCCAGGGAATCACCTGGTTACAGTCACGGTAAGTTAGCTGCCAAGTCATCTCAAATCTCACTTTTCATGCTGTAATAAAAATACTCTCCGCATAAAAGGACTTGAAGAAAGAAGCAAGGTGTAAAAGGAAACATTATAAAAGCGACCACTCTCCTTTTGGGGGATGTCAGGCGTGCTCACTACTTGACGAACAGTGACCGGGCTGTTTTCGGTTCTGCCCCAGCACACCCGAGGCCCAGGCAGCCTCTGGGAAGCCCTTCATCAGAAACGGGGGTTGAGGGAACCCCGTCCCTGCCCACCCCCAGGACTCTGCAGCGCGGATGGGGACGGGGAACGCTTCCTCATTTCACTCCCCAGCCGCTCACCTGGAGACAGGTGCGCTAAAGGGAAACGAAATTAAAACCCCTGCTCAGGATGCGGCGGAAGGGGGCCGGGCTCCGGGTGGTCCAGGTGCGCGCTACGTTTCCGGCCCGACGTCCTCCGCCCCTCCGCCGCCCATTCCCAGAGGACGGTACCTGAAGGAACAGCTCGTACAGAATCTCTTCCCGAACTCGGGCCTCTAAATTCCCCACAAACACGGTCCTGTTGGCCTCCTCCTGAGCAGGGAACATCCTCCGGTCTCGGCCGTAGAATGAAGTAGGAGCTGAGACACCGCCCCTTCTCCGGCTTTACGGCGCCGCCTGGGTGAGGGGGCGGGGCCGGCGCCGGGAGCGCGCGCTGGGGGCGAGGCATGGCTTCAGGGCCACGCCCCCAACGGACGTGGGGAACCGCCCACCACACCGCTCCCTCGCCTGGCGTAGGGCTGGGCGGTGGCAGAGTGGGTGAGAGTAAGAAAGATGAATGCAGAAAGGGCTTTACGCTTTAGCTAGTGGGGTGCCTTCCTTTTTTTCTGGCACATTAATTGATTTTGGATTTATTCAATCAACATTTTAAATACAATCACTGTAGAGATGATTTAAATTGTGGTAACTTCATTGCAGAAGCTCCCAGGCAAATGCGGGGAGATACATTTCCTTGGGTCCGAAGAATAAATGAACAAATCATGAAGATATTAAATTATAAATAATTTTTGAAAGAATCGATGTTTGCATGGATGTGGATACAACAGAAAACTAGAATTAAAGCTTATTTTCCTAGAAAGTGCTCCCTAGATAAGTTTTTGAAACTGGTCACGGAGGTTTTAAGTAGACTTCAAAAGGAACTTGAGAAAGCGAATACCAAGGAATATACTGGTGAGAGTGAGCCAGTTTTGTGTCTAAGCCAGAATTTTTGAGGATGGCAGCTAGGGTTTGTGTCAGGATCGAATGGCTGTACTTTGTTTCAGGGCTTTGTATATGGTGTACCAGGCTAAAGGCTTAGTTCTTTCTTGGGAATAATTTTTGTTTTTAATAAAAGTCTTATGAACTATAAAATTACAAGAAAGGAGAAAGAAAACTTAGAATCTCAGTACTTTGATAAATCAACTGTCAACTGTTAACTTTCTGAAGCTACCATACGTCTACGTAGGACCTTGAGATCATCCCATGAATATCATATAGGTAATCAGAACATTATTTGGCCTTTAGTTTGGCGTCGTGATAAAATTTCATTTTGAATTGAGGAGGCATGCTTTTATCTGGTCGATGAACCAAAAAAGTCATCTTTTCTAATGAAAAGGTACACATTTTAGGAAATCCTAATTTCTGATTGATCTCTGACATTACATAGTTTTATTCCTTTGAACAAGTAGTTTCTCTTTGGAATTCAGATTCTGTTTCTTAAGGAATGGATTGGACTAAATATATTTACTTCATTTAATAGATATTTTCTGAATGCTTAATTCTTGGAAAACAAAGGGAAATATAAAAATCTGACCTCCTAAAGCTTATATTTTGGGAGAGACAGCCTTTCTACCCTCACAAATATAATATAAATGCTAGTAACTTCAGTAGTTACCTTCAACTGATGTAAGTCCTGTCTCCATTTTTTTTTTCCTTTTTCTTTCCTCTATCATCAGTAGACTTGTGGTACAGTAAGAAGGAGTTAAGGAAACACTCATATTGAAGGCAAATAAATATATGTTGATCAAATGAATAGATACTTGCAAGTCTCTGTTATGTGTAGACCTCTTGATTTATTTGTATTCATTTTTCATAAATCTTATCAAACCAACATATTTCCTCCTTGAATTCCTCTCAGACACTTCTTATATGCAAGCCGTATCTTCAGGTTTCACTTTAAACCATTGCATGTATATGAGTGCGTATGCTACAAACCTTTAACTACACTTGTAATTAATGTTTATATTATATTGTTCTATTGAAATTTGCATCCTTCTTTGTCTACAAATGTACATAATTTTGGTGTTGTAATATCCTCTTCTGGCCGTACATAAATTTATAGTGCTTATAATTCGAGTACTTAGTTAATATTATAAACTCTGAAAGTCAGCTCCTGTAGTTAGCAATTTTTTCAGACTATGATCTCAATGTATCATTTTTCTAATGTAAGCATGTTGTGTTTCTTAACTCATATTGAATGCATGCATGGTAATAAATCTAGTAGTAGGTTAAAAATAATTCACTTCACTTTCAGTATTTACTGGACCATTAGTCATATATCAGGTTTTAATGGGTTAAATACATGTAACACTCTATAAAGAGCTAGCCTTTCTTCATTTATATGAGGATGTCTGATGTCCCTAGCTGAATGAACATATAATAAATGAAAATATATGTATATATACATGTATATCTCTGTATGTCTATATATATATAATTAGAGCTCCTTTCTTTACCTTCTGTTGCCCAGCCAACTCTTTTTTTTTTTTCCTTTTTCTTTCCTCTATCATCAGTAGACTTGTGGTACAGTAAGAAGGAGTTAAGGAAACACTCATATTGAAGGCAAATAAATATATGTTGATCAAATGAATAGATACTTGCAAGTCTCTGTTATGTGTAGACCTCTTGATTTATTTGTATTCATTCATAAATCTTATCAAACCAACATATTTCCTCCTTGAATTCCTCTCAGACACTTCTTATATGCAAGCCGTATCTTCAGGTTTCACTTTAAACCATTGCATGTATATGAGTGCGTATGCTACAAACCTTTAACTAGACTTGTAATTAATGTTTATATTATATTGTTCTATTGAAATTTGCATCCTTCTTTGTCTACAAATGTGCATAATTTTGGTGTTGTAATATCCTCTTCTGGCCGTACA
>JAKGGE010000520.1:0-29113 GCA_023748175.1 Hoolock leuconedys
TTGGAGAGTAAGAGGGAGAGAACGCAGTCTGAGTGGTTTTCTTTGTTCGTGGTTCAATGAAAGACAGAGGAAAAGATGGAAGGCCGGGCCCTGTGGGGTGTCTGCGTGGGGTTCATTTGTTTCGCCTCTGACTTGCTGCGAGAAAGCTTGGTTTTGTCGGCGGTAAGTGTTGCGTCACGTCAGACGGATGGTTTTCCACCGCTGTGGTATGTCATAACATCTTTTTAAATTTTCGTTGCCGGATCTTGGACGTCGTCTCTCTGCTTCCGCCTCCACCACCCCGCCTTCTCCAGGCGGGGTGTCGGGGTCAAGTGTTCTGTGTGGCGCGCAGGCTGGAGTGCAGTGGCGGCGATCTCCGCTCACTGCAGCCTCCGCCTCTCGAGTTCAAGCAGGGTGGAGTGCAATGGCCCAATCTGGACTCAGCGCAACCTCCACCTCCCGGGTCCAAGCGCTTCTCTTGCCTCAACCTCCCCAGTAGCTGGGACTCGGGCATGCGGCGCCACACCTGGGTAGTAGTTTTTGTATGTTTAGTAGAGATGGTGAGCCATTTCCATGTTGGCTGTGGCTTGGTCTCGAACTCTGACCTCAGGTGATCCACCAGCCTTGGCCTCCTAAAGTGCTCGGATTACAGACGTGAGCCAACTTGGCCTCCTAAAGTGCTCGGATTACAGACGTGAGCCAACCCGCACCCGGCCCTAAAAGTATTTTTTATAGAGATGGGGTCTCACTTTGTTGAGACCAGTCTGGGCAAACTGCTGATCTCAAGTGACTGCCTCAGCTGCCCAAGTAGCAGGGATTACAGACACAAGTGCCACAGCCGCCGGCTCTGTTTAGGACCATCTTAGTTCCAAGTTTTGGCAATGATGGATAAAGCTGCTATGTATGTTAACATAGGTGTGCAGGTTTTTGTGTGGACATACATTTTCTTTTGAGACGAGTCTCATTGTGTCACTCCGGCACCCAGGCTGGAGTGCAGTGGCGCACCTCGGCTCACTGTGTGCCTCCGGGTTCACGCTTTATTCTCCTGCCTCAGCTCCTCCGGTAGTTGGGTTCAGCAGGCCACCACGCCCGGCTAATTTTGTATTTTTAGTAGAGATCAAGTCTCCACCCTCGTGATCCACCCCGCCCCCCAAAGTGCTACAAGCTTGAGCCCTCCTGATTACAAGATTTTCAACTCATTTGCAGACACCAGGTGACTGACCTGAAAGAGTATGTTTAGTTTAGAAGAAGCTGCTTGTCTTTCCCTTGGGCTCCATTACAAAATACACAGACTTTGTGGTTTAAATAAATTTACTTCTGCTAAATCAGTCAAAAAAGGTGGCTCACGCCTGTAATCCCAGGACTTTGCAGGCCAAGGCAGGGAGGACTGCTTGGAGTCCAGGAGTTCCAGACCAGCCTTGCACAGGCGCAAAACCCATCTCTACTAAAAATACAAATAATTAGCCAGACATGGTGGGGTACCACAACAGTCCAAGCTACTCCTGGAGGCCGGAGGATTGCTTGAGCCTGAGGTCGAGGCCGCAGTGAGCAGCAGGGAGGCCGGGAGGCAGGAGAATCAGTTGAACCCGGGAGGCGGAGATTGCGGTGAGTTGAGATTGTGCTCTTGCACTCCAGCCGGGGCAACAAGAGGGAAAGTCTGTCTCAAGAATGACAATAAAATAAATAGTATGTCTTCACGGGCCAAGCGCGGTGGCTCACGCCTGTAATCCCAGAACTTTGGAAAGCCAATCCCTTGAGTTTACGAGTGTGACGTACCTAAACCATTCCCCTCGCCAAAACTGAAATTGAACAGGCACCCCCAGATGTCACGCAAGACATATCACTGACAAAACAAAGGAAACTCTCTCACGATCAGCCAGGTGCACACCACACGCAAACCCCCAACAGGACCCGCCTTTCACCTCTGTCGTTAAACCATGAACAAACAAAACCACTCAGACTGCGTTTCCTCCCTCTTACTCCCCAAGCGGGAGAGAAGAACGGTCATCAATGGCTGGCGGCAGTTGCACCCGAGCAACACCAGAAGCCGGCTTCACGCTCAGGAGAGAACGCCACATCTCTTCCTCGTGGTTTATCGGTGCTCTACACGTTCAGAGAAACTTCTCTAGTAACATACTATAGAAATGATCCCTGAAAGTATAGTCTTAACGTCCGCCTCCCAGCCTCTGCTGGGGCTACACCGGCCGCAAACTTTGCACTGATGGCGAGATACTTTCGCTATTTCCGATGCCATTAGGAAACAAATAGGAAAGTAGTTTGGCAATAATGTCATTTCCAATATTATCACTTGACAAATGTTAGCGTTATAGCTGGAAACGTAATTTTAAAAATTGTTTTAAGACCTTTAAAAACAGGCATGCTTAATTAGCATAATACTGAATGACAGCCACTCACAACCTGAATTTTTAAAGCGGGAAGTGTTTGCTCCTGGTGTGGTGCGCCCGCCTGTAATCCGGGAATCCCAGCGTTTTGCGAGCCCACGCCCAGGCCCGGGAGGGAGGATCCTTTGTTCTATGAGTTCGACGCCAGCCTAGGCAATATAGCGGAATCCCGTCGCTACCAAGGCGGGGCAAAAATCAACAATGAGCTGGGCGTGATGGCACCGTCTGTAGTCCCGGCTACTCGGGAGGCTGAAGCGGGATGATCGTTTGAGTCAGGGAAGCTAGCTGAGTTGAAAGCTGCAGTGAGCTTTGATCAATCACCCCACTGCACCCCAGCCTGGGAGACAGCGAGATCTTGACTCTTTTGTTTTATTTTATTTTATTTTATTTATTTTTTTATTTTTTATTTTTTTATTAATTTTTTTTTGCACACAAAAACAATAAACATTTTCTAAAAATACATACAAACAAAAAGATGCGTATCAAACATTAGAAGGTTGCACATGGGAAGTCGTGAATAGAAATGGGGGGGTGGGAATTAAAATAAATGAGAGAGGACTTTATATGACTGCGATAATAACTCAATCCTCATTTGACAAAGAAGGTAAGAGAAGGAAGAGGAAGAAAAAGAAAGCGGATAAAGGATCAGAAAGGAGGAAAATAGAAAAATTAGAGTATGACCCAGGCAGACCTGTTTTGTTGTCACTGAGTTGGTTGGTTGGTTTGTCTGTTTATTTTTCTATATGTTTCGCCATGTTAGCTGGGACTGGTCTCGGTCCCCTAGCCTGGAAGTGATCAACCCGCCCCTGCCCCCAGAGTGCCGGGACCACAGGCGAGCCACCACGCCCAGCTCCCACACTGCTTCTGGCCTCCGTGGTAGACCTCCCAGACGGGCGCCAGGCAGAGGCGCCCTCACCTCCCAGACGGGCGGCCAGGCAGAGGCGCCCTCACTTGGTGAAGGGGCGCACAGGGCAGAGACGCCCCCACTTCACAGGATGGGGCTGCCGGGCAGAGGTGTTTCCTCACTTTCCCAGACGGGCGCCGGGCAGAGGTGTGCTCCTTGGCTTCCCAGACGGGCGCCAGGCAGAGGCGCCTCACTCCCCAGACAGGGCGACCGCAGACTAGCTCATTTCTTCCCAGACGGGGTAAGTGGCCGGCAGACGCTCCCTCACTTCTTCCCAGACGGGCGGCCAGGCAGAGGCGCCCTCACCTCCCAGACGGGCGCCAGGCAGAGGCGCCCTCACCTCCCAGACGGGCGCCGGGCAGAGGCGCCTCACTTCTTCCCAGATCGTATGGCCGGGCAGAGGCGCCCTCACCCCAGACGCATGGTGGTCGGGCAGAGGCGCCTCACTTCCCAGATGGGAGGCCGGAAGTAGACGGGCTGCCTGAGAGACGCCCCTAATCTCCCAGGGACGGGCGGAGGGGTCGGGTAATCCCAGCACTCTGGTAGGGCCAAGGCAGGCGGCTGGGAGGCTGAGGCTGCCGGGCCAGCCAAGACCACGCCTAATCAAAGACCCAGCCCGGCAGAACACCCAGCACCGAGTGAGCGGTGACTCCGTCTGCAGTTCCACGACCTCGGGAGGTCAGATACGGGCAGAGCTGCTGGGATCAGGAGCTGAGACCAGCGCGGGCTAACATACGGAAACCGCCTGCAGCCAAAGAAGAAAAAGCAGGTGAAGCGGTGGTGGCGTGGGCGCCGAGCAGTCCGCGGTGGGGGGCAGCAGCGAGCCGAGTAGATTGCAGCCCGGGCCACAGAGGGAAAAAGAAAAAAGAAAGAAAAGAAAGAAAAGGAAAGAAAAAGAAAGAAAGAAAGAAAAAGAAGGAAAGAAAGAAAAGAAAGAAAGAAAGAAAGAAAAGAAAGAAAGAGAAAGAAAGAAAAAAGAAAGAAAGAAAGAAAAGAAAGAAAAGAAAGAAAGAAAGAGAAAGAAAGAAAGAAAGAAAGAAAGAAAGAAAGAAAGAAAGACAGGCAGGAAGGCAGGAAGGCAGGAAGGCAGGCGAGATCTTGACTCTTAACAACAATTTTTTTTTAGGGGGGATGGTATAAAATAGATACAAAATTTACCATTTTCACCATTTTTCACCTCACACAAGGCGGTGGACTCATACACATCAGGACGCTCCAATTCCCCACACCTGGGACCCCAGACACTATTGTTCACTAAACACTTGGCTCCTCCTCACAGATAGGAGGAGTCAGTCCATCTGACTGGATGGCCCGCGCGCTGAATTAAACCTTACCACCCCGCTGCCTGGCGCTTTTGTCTGCCGCAGTTCCCCTGTGTGGTGGGGATAACAGCACAACCTGCGTCAGAAAGTTGCAATGAGAACCAATGTCAGCTGATGTGGCCTGTGGGCCTTAATCCTGCACCCCTGGGGAGGCCAGAGCCTGAGGACGCTTGAGGTCAGGAGTGACCAGCCCTGCCAACATTGTGAGGCCCCTGCCTCTACAATTTTTTTTTTTTTTTTTTTGTACCGGAGTTCAGCTCCTGTCGCCCAGGCTAGGAGTTCAGTGGCGCGATCTCAAGTGAGCCATCTCAGCTCACTGCACGCCTGCCTCCGAAGTCTGGCCATACTGCTGCCTCATCCTCTAGCTGGGACTACAGGCGCGCCACCACGCCTGGCCAGTTTTTTTGTATTTTTGGTGCAGGCGGGGTTTCACCGTGTTGGGTCCAGGATGGTCACAATTCTCTGACCTCAGGATCCCGCCTCACCAGCCCCAAAGTGCTGGGATTACAGGCGTCAACCACCGTGCCCAGACTACAAAATATTTTTTAAAACGCGTCGATCAGTATAAAGCACTGTGCCTGGCACATCCTGTGCTCATTCTGCTATCGCGACAAAATCGCAGGCTCAGGTCTCCCCAAGCACCTGCAAACAAAGTCTCTCTCTCTTTGACATTTACCCACCACGGTTTCAACCTATGTGCGAGTCTCTTCTTCTTCCCTCTCTCCTCTGAATTTTAACAAATATCCCTCTTCAAAGTGCCTGAAAAAAAAAGGAAAACAGATCACAATGGCTTAGACAAATAGGGGTTTATTTCCCCTATCACTGTGAACCTGAGACCAGCCATGGTTGAGATTGTTTCCCAGCTCCAGTGGGATGGTGGCAGGTGGCTGATCGCCCCTCTGTAATTTTGATGCTTCCTTGTTTACAGCGTAGATGGTGCTCCTGGCGCTGCATCTGCCTCCCGTGATTTAAGACAGAAAGGAAAAGGAATGGTTACCTTCAGGGTTAATTGAAAGCATTTTTCACTTCTGTCAATAACCTCCCAGGCGCCCCACCCCCTCACCCCCCCCCCCCCACTCCCACCCCTGCCACACACACACACAATGAGATCTAATGAGACTCCTTAGATGTCATTGGCCAAAACTGTGTCACATGGTCACTCCTAGCTGCAACAAAGGCTGAGAAGGTAAGTAGTTTCTCTTTTCCAGCCTCCACAGTGGAAAGCAGCAGGGAAGAGGGGAATTGGGAATGGCACACATTGGTCAGTCAGCTATTATAATAGTGTCTGCCACACCTTCCCACCTCCGTCTTCTTCCAGCCCCTCCACTCCCCAGGACCTGCCTTCCAGCCACCCTGGACCTCCTCCTTCATCCAGGGGCCACCTGTTTCCATTTCTTTTGGGATATCAGAAGCTCACAACTCTGGGGCTGCATTTCTACAGGGTAGCAATCAGATGACACCTAGTAGAACTGCATCTTTCTTTCTTTCTTTCTTTCTTTCTTTCTTTCTTTCTTTCTCTTTCTTTCTTTCTTTCTTTCTTTCTTTCTTTCTTTTCTTTCTTTCTTTCTCTTTCTTTCTTTCTCTTCTTTTTGACAGACAGAGTCCTCAGTCCATCACCCAGTCTCAGCTGACTCAGGCTGGAGGCAGTGGTGCTGAACACTGTAGTCTCTCTGACCCCCCTGGGTCTGTCCCTCCCACTTCAGTCCTAAATGGTTGACTATAGGCATGCCACCATGCTCAGCTGACTTGAGTTTGAGCACTTGTAGAAACAGTGTCTTCTTACAGGTGCGTGGGTTCACGCTCAGAGACTTTGAGGCCATGCAGGCGGTCTGTCAGAGTTCAAGACCAGCCTGGCCAATATGAAACCCTATCTCTACTAAAAATACAAAAATTAGCCAGGTCTGGTGGTGGGCATCTGTAGTTCCAGCTACTTGGGAGGCTGACACAGGAGAATGGTTTGAACCCGGGAGGCGGAGGTTGCAGCGAGCTGAGATCACGCCACTGCACTCCAGCCTGGGTGACAGTGAAACTCTCTCAAAAAAAAAAAAAAAAAAGAAAGAAAAAGAAAAAGAAACAGCATCTCTTACTTTGTTGCCCAGGCTGGTCTCAAACTCCTGGTCTCAAGTGATCCACACACCTTGGCCCCCCAAAGTGCTGAGATTACAGGTTCGAGCAGCGCACCTGGCTTTCCATACTCAGATGCTGAAACACAGATCTCATCGTATCACACCTCTGGCTCAAAAAATCACCCTTAATAATTGGCTCTACTAGAGCCCCATTTCCCTATACTCCCTGCCTTTGAATATATCAGTGTTGCAACACTGAAACACTTAAAGAATCTCCTCTGCTTTCTCTCTGGTTGCTTCTAGGATCTCTTCTTTGACTTTGGTGTTCTATATTTTCACTAAAATATGTCCAGACATGAATTTCTTCCACCTATCTTGCTTGGGATTCATTGGATCTCTAGAATCTAGGCATTTGGTGGTGCTTATTAGATATGGAAAAACATGTCAGACTTTGTGTTTTCAAATATTGCGTTTGCCTCGTTTTCCCATCTCTGTCTGGAACTGCTACCTATGTTAGATCTTCCTGTTGTATTCTCCCTGGCTCCTAAACACTTCTTTTCTTTGTTTTCTCCTCCTCCTCTTCCTCCTCCTCCTCCTCCTCCTCCTCTTCCTCCTCCTCCTCCTCCTCTTCCTCCTCCTCCTCTTCCTCCTCCTCCTCTTCCTCCTCCTCCTCTTCCTCCTCCTCCTGCTCCTCCTGCTCCTGCTCCTCCTGCTCCTGCTCCTCCTCCTCCTCCACCTCCTCCTCCTCTTCCTCCTCCTCCTCCTACTCCTCCCCCTTCTTCTCCAGCTTTCTCAGGTTGGTGCTGGCTTTTTTTTTTTTTCCCTCTATTTTCCATTTTATTTTTTCCTTTTGGGTTTGAATTCTTTTAATTTCTTCAAATCCATCTTCCAGATCATGAATTCTCTATTTAGCTTTGTCCTAGGCTTCAATAGTTCAAACTGTCCATTGAATTTTTGGTAATATTTTAGGTTAATTTAAATTTCTAGAAGCTCCATTTATTTCTCCTGCACATTTGCTTAGTTCTTCTCGTTCCTCACCCTTTGCTCATGTTGCTCCATCTTCTCCCACCTCTTCCCCTGGCAAATTCCTATACAACCCATTTCTTTCCATCCCCAGGGAGCTTTCCCTGACCTCCAGGATGGACTGGGGCTTTCTTGGGCCCTTCAGTCCCTGGGACTCCTTTGTCACAGCACTGATCACCTTCAGTCATGATTGGCTGGGTCTGGATCTACCTCCCCACCTCAGACCTGTGCTTCGCATAAGCAGGGGCCATATCTGCATCCTCTCAGGGATAAGTACAGGAGGTTTTCAATAAACTTGGATAAAATAAAAGCAGTTTCCTTAGCCCACCCATCACTCCTTAGTCTTACTTGTTTCATTTACTTATTTTTTTCTGTAAAGTACATTACTTACTGCCAGCTACATGCAATCAATTGTAAAATACTTTCAATAACTAAAAATTGAAAAATGGTAAAAAAAAAAAAAACACATCAGCTTTCAGTATAATTTGCGTAAATTGTTCTAGAAAACACTGCTAATTTTTTGTTTCCGCAGAGTGAAGTACAGAAGTGAGCAGATTGATAATTTTTTTTTTTTTTGGAGACAGGGTCTCACTGTCTTGCCCAGGCTGGAGTGCAGTGGTGCCATCACAGCTCACTACAGCCTTGATCTCCTGGGATCAAGTGATCCTCCCGCCTCAGCCTTTTGGGTAGTAGGGACTATAGGTGTGTGCCATCATGCCTGGCTAATTGAAAATACATTTTTTTTGCTTCTTTTGTAGAGACAGGGGTCTCGCTCTGTTGTCCATGCTGTTCTCAAACTCCTAGGCTCAAGTGATCCTCTGGCCTCCGCCTCCTAAAGTGGTGAGATCACGGGTGTGAGCCACTGAACCCAGCCCAGATTGATAAATTTATAAACATCATGGAAAGAATGATAGAAAGGAACTGGAGCCACTTGAATGACATTTGGATTCCACTTGTCATAAACCACTCCTCTTTTTTCTACCTCTTGGAAAACATCTTTCTTTGGAACAGAAAAATGTTAGTGTCAGCTGGCAGCCCTGATCCTCCATATGGGATGGAGTAATGGTCACCTCCAGGTCACCATTGGCTTCTTAGATTCTGCTTTATTTTTGCCATAGCAGTGCTAGATCAGGTATTCCAAATAACCAGTTAGCAAAATAGATTTTCTCCACAATGCTTTAATCGCTGCCTGCCTAAAGATCTCTAAACTAGTGTGTAAGAAACAGACCAACAAAATGGGACGATTTCGAGATTTGGAATACAAACCCCAGGGATTAACTGCAGTTGGTTATCCATGTCAAATCTGGTGCTGAGTTCACAGTCAAACCACCCCACCAGCACAGCTTTAATCCTTATGGGCATGCTTTTCATGGAAAAGCACCTGCCAGACCTCCTGCTCCTGCATTCAAATTATTGTGGGAACACCAGTGGGCAAAGTCAACTCTTCTGTCGTAGCAAATTGGGTTCAGCATTTCCAACTGTACATGCTAGATCAAGCCAACAAAACATCTCTTCACTTGTCCAGCTTTCGTGGTAGCAGGTATATTAAAGAGCTGCCCAGTATAAAAATGCAGCCCACTGAACAGGATTTCCGTAATCGAGCCTCCTCCCTTCTCAATTGCTTCAGGGATATCTTTTATTTTATTTTATTTTATTTTATTTTATTATTTTAATTTTATTTTATTTTATTTTTTCTGAGATGGATTCTGGCTCTGTCACCCAGGCTGGAGTGCAGTGATGCTACCTTGACTCACTGCAACCTCCACCTCCCGGGTTCAAGTGATTCTCCTATCTCAGCCTCCTGAGTAGCTGGGATTACAGGCGTGCATCATCACACCCAGCTAATTTTTTTTGTAATTTTTTTTTTTTTAAGACGAAGTCTCTCTCTTGTCCCCCAGGCTGGAGTGCAATGGCACGATCTCAGCTCACTGCAACCTCCACCTCCCAGGTTCAAGCGATTCTCTTGCCTCAGCCTCCAGAGTAGCTGAGATTACAGGCGCCTGCCACCACGCCCGGCTAATTTTTGTATTTTTAGTAGAGACGAGGTTTCACCATGTTGGCCGGGCTGGTCTCAAACTCCTGACCTCTGGTGATCCACCGGCCTCGGCCTCTCAAAGTGCTGGGATTACAGGCATGAGCCACAGCACCGACCCAGCTCCTTTTATTCTTAAGGTTTCTTCCCCTTCTTGGCTTTATACTCCCCACTTTCCTCAATGTTAACTCCATGGACTTGTAGCTGTGACTCAATAGTATAGCGATTAGGAGAAAGCTTTGGCTTCTATAAGAATTTTATAAGAAAAGAAAACAATAAAAAAATTTTTATACCATTGGTAAAGGCTTAAGCAATAACTGGACTAAGGCTGAGGCGCGGTGGCTCACCTGTAATCCAAGGGTTCCAGACCAGCCTGTGCAGCATGTAGGGCCATCTCCACAAAAAATACAAAAACTAGTCTGGCGTGGTGGTGTGCCTGCAGCCCCAGCTGCCTGGGAGGCTAAGATGGGAGGATCACCTGAGCCTTGGAGTTGAGGGCTGCAGTGAGCTGTGGTTGTGCCACTGCACTCCAGCCTGGACAACAGAGTGAGACCCTGGATAACAGTAGAAGATGTAGATTAAGAGTCAAGCTCACTAGGCTATTTCTTTCTCATTGGGCTCCCTATATGGTCTTCTGTGGGCCCTACAATACTCTCATCTCTGTATCCCAAGGATGCTGCCTTCTTCATGACCATAGGCTCCCCATTTCCCTTTACTCAACTAGCTCTTCTTCAAGATCTGTTTAACCATTTTGGTTGAAGGCCAGAAAGAGAATTTCCAGGAAATAGATGGCATTTCATCCTTATTCACTAAAGACAAATCAACTGGAGGCAGATCCTGCATTTTGGGGACATAAAAATACTCCCCAGCTGGGTGCGGGTGGCTCGCCCTGTAATCTGAGCACTTTGGGGAGGCGGGGAAGGACCACTTGAGACCAGGAGTTTGAGAGCAGCCTGAACCTGACAAGCCCGAGACCCCCTCTCTGGAAAAAATTAAAAATTAGCCGGGCATAGTGGCGCAAGCCTGTGATCCCAGCTACTGGGGAGGCTGAGATGGGAGAATCCCTTGAGCCCAAGAGTTCCAGGCTGCACTGAATCAAGACAGCACCACTGCAGTCAGCCTGGGTGGCTTGACAGGTGAGGCCCTGTCTCAAAAAAATTAAAACAAACAAACAAAAAACCTCTCTGGTGCCTTAGCTTGCTTTATGTTCCTGAACTAGGTGGAAAGTGTCCCTGTCATCTGCTGGGCGGCATTTGAGTTCAACCATCATGCTCTGCACTGTGACAGCTGACAAATTGATCTCAGCTAGAATTCTGATGTGATCCTCAGCTCCCAGAACCCCTCAAGAAACTTCTCAAGCATTCCTTACAAATATATAGGCAAGACCACCTCAAAGCCTGATTGCCTCCACTCAGGGCTCCTTCCCCTAATCAGACTCAGGTAAGCAAACACTTTCTTCCATGTACTTGCTTTTAACTTCATTAATTCACTTCCCCATCTGTAAATTCATTTCCTCATTCATTCATTTATTCATTATTCACTCGATAAGTCTTTTCTTTTCTTTTTTTTGAGACGGAGTCTCACCCTGTGGCCCAGGCTGGAGTGCAGTGGGACGATCTCGGCTCACTGCAAGCTCTACCTCCTGGGTTCACGCCATTCTCCTGCCTCAGCCTCCCAAATAGCTGGGACTACAGGCGCCTGCCACCATGCCAGGCTAATTTCTTTGTATTTTTTAGTAGAGACGGGGTTTCACCGTGTTAGCGGGATGGTCTCAATCTCCCTGACCTCATTGATCTGCCACCTCAGCTTCCCAAAAGTCCCTGTCGTTACAGTGAGCCACTGTGCCCGGCCAAGTCTTTTCTTTTCTGTTTTTTTGTTTTTTGTTTTTTGTTTTCAGAGATGGAGTCTTGCTCTGTCGCCCAGGCTAGAATGCAGTGGTGCAATCTCGGCTCATTGCAACCTCCACGTCCAGGGTTCAAGCCATTCTCCTGCCTCAGCTTATCGAGTAGCTGGGACTACAGGTGGATGCCACCATGCCTGGCTAATTTCTTTTGTATTTTAGTAGAGACGGGAGTTTCACCGTGTTGCCCAGACTGGTCTGGAACTCCTCAGCTGAGGCAATCCGCCCGCCTTGGTGGATTACAGGTGTCAGCCACCGCGCCCAGCCTCAATACATCTTTTCTTTTTCTTTCCTTTCTTTCTTTCTTTCTTTCTTTCTTTCTTTCTTTCTTTCTTTCGAGACGGAGTCTCGCTCTTTCGCCAGGCTGGAGTGCAGTGGCACAATCTCAGCTCACTGCAACCTCTGCCTCCTGGGTTCCAGTGATTCTCCTGCCTCAGCCTCCCAAGTAGCTGGGACTAAATGCTGCCTTGACTGATTTGTTTGCATTTTTTTAGCAGAGACAGGGTTTCACCATGTTGGCCAGGATGGTGTCAATCTCTTGACCTCATGATCCACCGTCCTCGGCCTCCCAAAGTGCTGGGATTACAGGCGTGAGCCACCACACCCGGCCTCTATAAGTCTTTTCTAAGCACAACATAGGTTGATGCCAGCAGATACGAACCAATCAATGGCCAGGCAATCTGCTGTAAAAATTCTAACAGCCAGGAAGGCTTCAAGTTGGGGTGATACTGGAGCAGGGTCTGGAAGAGAAGCTGGGGGAAAATATACTGGGATCACGACAATGTAGAGGGAGCCCCAGTGGGAATTAGCCAGCCATGGGGAGGGCCTTGTGGGACATAATGCTCCCCAGCATATAGGTGGTCCATCACCTAGCTTCCCTCTCTCTTTGCATGCCTGTCAGGAAGCTCAGAGCTCAGCTTGGTGCAAGGTATTGACCTTGAGATTTTGTAGTTATCTCTGTTTTGTCACTAAAATCTTTGACCTTTACATTATCTCTGTCTCTTATGGAAAACTTCGAAATTGATAGAGTAAAATTAATAGTGATAATAAAGACCTGATTCTCAGTAGAGTGATGGATTCAGGGCATAAATGCAGCTCAGAGTCCAAAGGTTGTAGAGCGTGCAGGCTTGTATTAGCTATCACTGCAATAATGCTTTATAACAAACCACCCCAAAACTCAATTGGCCAGACAATCATTTAATTCCCCTGATGCATCTGCAGGTTAGCTTCTGAGAAGGTCAGTTGGTCTTAGCTGGGCAGCTCTGCCTCCAGGCTAGGCTGGGATACAGGCTCCTAGGCTGGGCTCTGGCTGTTCCATGTGTAGAAGCTTGGCAGGTGAGGCCCCTGAAGGGGCGGCAACCCCACTCAGGGCGATCTCTCATAGCAGAAGCAGAAGAAGACAGCCCACTGTGGAGGCCACCTCAAACCTTTAGCCTTGGTATAGCCACTGCCATCCCATGGACCAAAGCAAATTACATGGCTGAGCCCAGGGTCAAGGGACAGGGCGTGCACTCTGCCCTGCAAGGAGGCTGTGGCCCGAGTGAGGGAGCCAATGATGTTAGCGTGCCATTTAGGTCATCAGTCTGGTCCCCACCCTGTTTCCGTCCAGTTAGGTACCCCAGGTGGATCAGCTGGGACCAGGCAGGGGGGTGCCCCCTGACTTCCCATTCCCTTTTCACAGCCCGAGCAGGATCTCATGTCACCTGGCTGATCCTCCTGGGGTGGGACCCAGGCCAATGAAACTGCAGTTGCAGGTGGAAGAACCTGGACTTGAGTCCCACAGAGACCTGGGTTCTCTGCTCCCCAAAGAGCCAGCAGGTGGTGAGTCCCTCTCGAGCAGGTCCACACTACAAAGTAGAGGCAGGGGGCTCCAGAGGGTTTTGGCGACACATGGTAAGTGCTCCATCCATGACCATTCAAGCTGAGCATGAGGTGGCTCCATGCTCATCCAAACGCGTTGGGAGGCGAGGTGCAGTTGGATCAAGACCATGGTAACATGTGGATCACTTGAGCTTAGGAGTTCAAGACCATGGTAACATGGTGAAATCCCACCTCTACAAAATAAAAAACTAGCCAGGCATGGTAGTGTGCACGTGTAGTCCCAGCTACTCAGGAGGCTGAAGTGGGAGGATCACTTGAGCCCAGGAGATCAAGGCTGCAATGAGCTACGATAGCACCACTGCCCTTAAGCCTGGGCGACAAAGTGAGACCCTGTCTCAAAAAACAAACAGCCAGGAGCCATGGCTCAGGCTTGTAATCCCAGCACTTTGGGAGGCTGAAGTGGGTGGATCACTCGAGGTCAGAAGTTTGAAACCAGCCTGGCCAACATGGTGAAACCCCGTCTTTACTAAAAATATACAAAAAAATTAGCTGGGCATGGCTTCCATGGGTTCCCTATCCTGTGGAGAACCCACGGGACCAGGCAGGCGAGTGCTTTCGTGTATTGCTTCATTGAATCCTCACAACCACCTTGCCTTATAGAAGAGGCGTGGCTATTATCCCCGTTTCACAGAAGGGGAAACCGAGCCACCAAGCAGAAGGTCACGTGCCTGGAATCACACAGCAGAAGGTGGCACAGCTGGGATTTCAACCCATGCCTGCCATGCTAGGACCAGCACCCTAGCAGCCAGGCACCATCCCCCAGCCCAGGCTGACTGCCCATGCCCAGCTGGACTCCAGGGCTTGGCAGTCCCGGGATGAAAAGCGGCCCCTCCCTGGGCCCTTCAAGTCACTCTGCCTGGGGGTGACACATGCAGCCACATAGGTCTCCGTGAGTTGCGGTAAGGTCTTGAGTCTCTTTATCCCTGGCATGCGGCGGGGGCACTGAAGTGACCTCAGGGACACGGAGGTACGGGAGCCGGATTGCCAGCTGTGTGGCTCTGGCAAGTCTATCCCACTCCAGGTCTGTTTCTCATCTATAAAAAAAAGGGATCAGTAAATGTCTCTTACTCATGGGATTGTGGGGTTAAATTATCTGATAAAATAAATGAACCATTTGGGAAAGTTCCTGGAATATAGAAACACAAGAGAGGCAGAGGAGGAGGGGGACAATGTGTGTGATAATGTGTGTCCTGGGGAAACTTTGCCCTTGCCGGGAGCAGGAGGGACAATTTGCTGGGAAGACCCACAGGAACCAGTCCTTCCTGTGGACCTGGGACCCAGCACATTGCAGGTAGTTGGAAGGGGCCTCAGACCATCTCTGGAAACTCCATTGTACGACGATGAGACTGGGGCCTGGGAGGCAGCCTGGGTCCAGGCCACTCAGCAGGGCAGGCAGGCTGCCTGGCCCCACCCTAAAGCCCCCTGCCCTCCTTCCATGCAGTCAGTCCCCATCCACCAATCCCCATCCACCCAGTCCCCATCCACCCAGTCCCCATCCACCCAGTACCCATCCACCAATCCCCATCCACCCAGTCCCCATCCACCCAGTCCCCATCCACCCAGTCCCCATCCACCCAGTCCCCATCCACCCAGTACCCATCCACCCAGTCCCCACCCACCCAGTCCCCATCCACCCAGTCCCCATCCACCCAGTCCCCATCCACCCAGTCCCCATCCACCCAGTCCCCATCCACCCAGTCCCCATCCACCAATCCCCATCCACCCAGTCCCCATCCACCCAGTCCCCATCCACCCAGTCCCCATCCACCCAGTCCCCATCCACCCAGTCCCCATCTACCCAGTCCCCATCCACCCAGTCCCCATCCACCAATCCCCATCCACCCAGTCCCCATCCACCAATCCCCATCCACCCAGTCCCCATCCACAAATCCCCATCCACCCAGTACCCATCCACCAATCCCCATCCACCCAGTCCCCATCCACCAATCCCCATCCACCCAGTACCCATCCACCCAGTCCCCATCCACCCAGTCCCCATCCACCCAGTCCCCATCCACCAGTCCCAGCTTGTTCCCCTTAAATTGTGGAGGGACAGATGGCTGAGCACTCTCGGGAAAGGCTCCCAATGCACGTCTTGGAGGTGCTGTGCTGCAGGGCCCCAGTGGCTGGACAGGACTGTAGGAGCCCACAGCCCCTTCCTCCTGTCTTAGTGTGTTTGGTGTTTGCTCTAAGGGGTACAGGACTGGGGGATTTACTTCTTTGTTTGTTTTCAGACAGGGGTCTTGCTCTGTCACCCAGGCTGGAGTGCAGTGGCCCCTTCAGCTCACTGCAGCCTCCACTTCTTGTGCTCAAGTGATCCTTCCACCTCAGCCTCTAGAGTAGCTGGGACTACAAGCGTGTGCACCACACCTAGCTAATTTTTTATATTTTTAGTAGAGATGCTGTCTGCTATGTTGCCCAGGCCGGTCTCGAACTCTTGGCCTCAAGCAATCCCTCTCACCTTGGCCTCTCAAGGTGCTGGGATCATGCCTGGGCAAAATTAAATTTTGGCAGGAGCACCTCCTTTAAGCCTCAATCTGTGCCTGAAGACTCCTGCAGGAGCCAGAGGCATGCGAACTCAGGGGAGCCATGCGTGTGCCCTGGCCGACCATCCTCTGACCAAGATGCATGCAAGGTCAGACCGGCTCCGAGACCTTCACACATGCTGCTCTCAACCTGGAACACACCCGGCTTTCTCAGCGCCACCTCCCATTTATTTTTCAGCATACAGCTAAAATAAACTCCTGAAACCTGCCTTTATCCAGCTAGTAAAGTTCTCCTGCAGGTTCCCACAGTTGTGCCATATGTCAGTCTCTTCCCCATCCTGTCGCCCCACTGCCCCACCCTTACCACCCCACAACCCGCCGCTCCCTCTTTCTGCCGGGCTCATCTGGGGCCTCCCTTTGCCTTGAACACGCGTAGACAGCGCCCTCTGCTGGCGACTCTCAGCTAGCCGCTCAGCCTCGCCCGCCTGGATCCCACCTCTGCCCTAGGCTCAGGTCGGGGGCCCTGGAGGTCCAAATGAGGCCAGAATCCCGGGAAGAGTCACCCGGAGAGGAGCCTCGGTCTCGGAGCCACAGATCCTGCTCAAATCCCTGTCCTGCCTTCTAATTTTCATGTGGCCTCGAGCAAATCATCTTCCTTCCCTGAGATTCATTTTCCCCCTCCGCAAAATGTATCCTCCACAACTCTTCCCTGAGTACTTACCGTGTGCTAGATACTGAGTTGGGCACCGGCGATATTAGCAAGGAGGGACAAGGATGAGCAAAGTCACTGCCTCAGGAAGCTGACACAGGGGACAGGCAATAAACAATAAACACAGCGGAATGTCAGTTGTCTAGCACAGGGTGACTGCTTAAAGTGGAAACCAGACGGGGCGGTGTCCAGCCTGTAATCCCAGCACTTTGGGAGGGTCGAAGCGGACGGATCACCTGAGGGGTTCCCCCCAACATGAGAAACTCGGCCGGGCGCGGTGGCTCACGCCTGTAATCCTAGCACTTTGGGATGCCGAGGCGGGTGGATCACGAGGTCAGGAGATCCAGACCATCCTGGCTAACACAGTGAAACCTCGTCTCTACTAAAAATACAAAAAATTAGCCGGGCGTGGTGGCGGGCGCCTGTAGTCCCAGCTACTCGGAGAGGCTGAGGTAGGAGAATGGCGTGAATCCGGAATGGGCCCACAGTGAGCAGAGAGATGAAGCCACTGCACTCCAGCCTGGGCGACAGAGCGAGACTCCATCTCAAATAAATAAATAAATAAATAATTGACATTTCAAAATTCATTCTATTTTTCTTTTTAATAACACTTTATCTATTTATAGAACAATTTTACATTTTATTAAGCCCCACTTTCTAGGTGTGAATTTTGCTGCAGTTGCTTGCTGGCAATGAGATGTTAAGTTGCTTAGGCTCTCTATGCCTTTGTTTCCCCGTGTGGAAAATGGACTTAAAGATATTTCAGACGGTTGTTGGTGAGAAGTGAGTTAGTACATCTGGAACATGTATCATATCCAGTAGGGGCTTAATTAATGTTAGCTGTGATTATTACATTCCTGTTTATTTTCCTCTACAGTGAGGAGGAAATGCAGTGAATAAGGTGGAGAAATGGCCATCATTAAAGTTAGTGTTTACCCAGCTCTTCTTGTCTTGGTTTGAGTTCTAAAATAGGCCGGGTGCAGTGGCTCACACCTGTAATCCCAGCACTTTGGGAGGCCGAAGCAGGTTGATCAGGAGGTCAGGAGATCGAGACCGTCCTGACCAACATAGTGAAACCCTGTTTCTACTAAAAAATACAAAAATTGCCGGGCGCGGTGGCACACGCCTGTAGTCCCAGCTACTCGGGAGGCTGAGGCAGGAGAATTGCTTGAACGCAGGAGGTGGAGGTTGCAGTGAGTCAAGATTGCACCACTACACTCCAGCCTGGGCAACAGGACGAGACTCTGTCTCAAAAAAAAGACCCTGAGACAAGAATTTCGGTACTGGGAGTTTCTTTGGGAGGTAACCCTAGGAGGCACCAGCAGGCGTGTGGGGAAGTGAGATCAAGGGGTGAAAGCCGAGAAGGAGCAGGTCACCGCTGCAGGCAGCAGAGGCTCAGTGCTCCTGGGCGAGCACAGCTCGGAAGTGTCCCAACAAGGGCTGGAGAAAGTGGCACTTGTCCTCATTGTTCCTTTGCCCTTCGCCCGGGCTGAGCATTCTCTTGAAGCCAGAGAAAGTCCACAGGGTTGTTGAATATATCAAATAAAATTACAGGACTCCCAGTTAAATTAGAAAACAATGAATGATTTTCTTTTTTTTGGTATGAGAATGTCCCATGTTACTTGGGGCATACTATTAAATAGCTAGGAAACAGACGGGAAACACACCTACTTAGCATTTTGGGAGGTTTAGGTGGGCAGATCACAAGGTCAGGTGTTGAGACCAGCCTGGCTAATATGACAGTCCCTGCCCTCACTTGTGGCCGAGGAAAATTAGCCAGGAGTGGTGGTGCTTGCCTGTAGTCCCAGCTACTTGGGAGGCTCAGGCAGGAGACTCTCGCTTGAACCCGAGGTGAGGTAGCAGTGAGCCAAGATCATGCCACCACACCCAGCCAGGGCTTACAGAGCCAGAATCCGTCTCAAAAAAATAAAAAATAAAAATAATAGTGATAATAAATTTTCACTATTTTTTCAAAAATCAATTTTAACTGGGAATCCTGTGTTTGTTTGTTTGTTTGTTTGTTTGTTTGTTTTGAGACAGGAGTGCTGTATGCTTGAGCCTGGTGCAGTGGCTTGATCCTAGGTTCACTGAAAGCTCTACCTCCCGGGTTCACGCTATTTTTCTGCTTCAGCCTCCCGGGTAGCTGGGACTACAGAGTGTCCTTAAATACGCCAGTAATTTTTGTATTTTAACAGAGATAGAGGTTTAATACGTGTTAACCAGGATAGTCCTGATCTTTGACCTCGTGATCCATACATATACGTACCCAAAGTGCTAAGGATGCGTGGCTCTACCATATGTATAAGTTAAAAAACTAGTTTGGATCTCAGTATACTAACTTTTTTTTTTTTTTTTTTGAGCGCGGTCTACGCTCTATGCATGAGCCAGGTGCGGTGGTAGCGATCCCAGCTCACTGCAAGCTCCGCCTCCCGGGTTCACGCCATTCTCCTGCCTCAGCCTCCCAAGTAGCTGGGACTACAGGCGCCCGCCACCACGCCTGGCTAATTTTTTTGTATTTTTAGTAGAGACGGGGTTTCACCGGTCTCGATCTCCTGACCTCGTGATCCACCTGCCTCGGCCTCCCAAAGTGCTGGGATTACAAGCGTGAGCCACTGCACCCGGCCTATTTTAGAACTCAAACCAAGACAAGAAGAGCTGGGTAAACACGAACTTTAATGATGGCCATTTCTCCAATTATTCACTCGCATTTCCTCTCACTGTAGAGGAAAATAAACAGGAATGTAATAATCACAGCTAACATTAATTAAGCCCCTACTGGATATGATACATGTTCCAGATGTACTAACTCACTTCTCACCAACAACCGTCTGAAATATCTTTAAGTCCATTTTCCACACGGGGAAACAAAGGCATAGAGAGCCTAAGCAACTTAACATCTCATTGCCAGCAAGCAACTGCAGCAAAATTCACACCTAGAAAGTGGGGCTTAATAAAATGTAAAATTGTTCTATAAATAGATAAAGTGTTATTAAAAAGAAAAATAGAATGAATTTTGAAATGTCAATTATTTATTTATTTATTTATTTTGAGACTGAGCTCCTCATTTCTGTCCGGCCAGGCTGGAGTGCAATCCCATGATCTCAGTTCACTGCAACCTCTGCCTCCCAGGTGCAAGTGCTTCTCCTGCCTCAGCCTCCCAAGTAGCTGGGAGTACAGGTGCCCACCAACACGCCTGGCTGATTTTTTTGTATTTTTAGTAGAGACTGGGTTTCACGGTGTTAGCCAGGATGGTCTCGATCTCCTGACCTTGTGATCCACCTGCCTCGGCCTCCCAAAGTGCTGGGATTACAGGCTTGAGCCACCGCGCCCGGCCTCATTTCATTTTTAAGACAGGGTGTCCCTCTGTTACCCAGGCTGGAGTGCAGTGGTACAATCCTCGCTCACTTCAACCTCGAACTCCTGGGCTCAAGTGATCCTCTCACCTCAGCCTCCTGAGTAGCAGGTGGGCAACACTCAGGGCCCACGTGTTCACATTAGGCCACAGTGCCTCTCCAACCCCCAGAATGAAATCCAAGCCCCTTGGCCTGGTCCTCAAGTCTTTCTCTGACCTGGTCATCCCTGCCACCTGCCCTGTCTTCTCCAGCTACCTTGAATCACTTGAAGAATCTCCATGCCTCACACCTTTCATTGCTGTTCCTTTTGCCTTGAACACCCTTCCTCCACGTCATTCCCACTTTTCAAGTCTCACATCAGCGTGCACTGCCTCCTCCAGGAAGCCTCTCAGCACTCACCCCAGAGTCTGTCAGGCTCCTCTAGGTTCCCACGGCCTCCCAACTGTCCCCTATTTGATCACAAGCACAAGCTCTGGAAGAGTTGATACAGGAGCAGGTGGCTGAGTGAGAGGCACCATGAGGAGTGGGCGGCTGAGTGAGAGGCACTGTCCTGCCCCATGGTTAGCTGAAAAATCGATAAACCAGCACCCAGTGGGCACCTACTGTGTGCAAGGCACTGTTGTCAGTGCTGGGGCTACCCATGGAAGTAGACAGACAAGAATCCCTACACTAACAGGCCGACTTTCTCCTGGGCAGGCAGACGATAAACACAGTAAGTAGGATGGAGAGCTGGGAGGTGGCCCAAGGAGAGCACACGAGGGAGGATGCTGGGCGTTCGTGTCATTTCCATGGCTGGCTTAATAGCTGCCGTGAGGGCACCGGAGGTTCCTCCCCATGAGGCCTCCCCTAGCATCCTCCAATACACACTGGCCCCTCCAGCTTCACTTCTTCTTTTTTTTTTTTTTTTTTGAGATGAAGACTTGCTCTGTCGCCCAGGCTGGAGTGCAGTGGCCCGATCTCAACTGACTGCAACCTCTGCCTCTCGGGTTCAAGCGATTCTCCTGCCTCAGCCTTCCGAGTAGCTGGGACTACAGGCGCCCACCACCATGCCCTGGTGATGGGGTTTCACCATGTTGGCCTGGCTGGTCTCCAACTCCTGACCTCAGGTGATCCGCCCGCCTCAGCCTCCCAAAGTGCTGGGAAGACAGACAGCGGCTTTTTTTTTTTTTTTTTTTTTTAAGACTGAGTTTCGCTCTTGTTGCCTAGGCTGGAGTGCAATCCCATGATCTCAGTTCACTGCAACCTCTGCCTCCCAGGTGCAAGTGCTTCTCCTGCCTCAGCCTCCCGAGTAGCTGGGATTGCAGGCATGCACCACCATACCTGACTCATTTTTTATTTTTGGTAGAGAGCGGGTTTCTCAATGTTTTTTGTTTTTTGTTTTTTGTTTTTTGTTTTTTTTTTTGAGACGGAGTCTCGCTCTGTCGCCCAGGCTGGAGTGCAGTGGCGCAATCTCGGCTCACTGTAACTCCATACTCCCAGTTCAACATCATTCTCCTACCTCAGCCTCTCGGGAGTAGCTGGGATCATATATGCCACCACTCGCTAATTTTTTTGTATTTTTAGTAGAGACGAGGTTTCACTGTGTTAGCCAGGATGGTCTGGATCTCCTGACCTCGTGATCCACCCGCCTCGGCATCCCAAAGTGCTAGGATTACAGGCGTGAGCCACCGCGCCCGGCCGAGTTTCTCATGTTGGTCAGGCTGGTCTCAAACTCCTGACCTCAGGTGATCCGTCCGCCTCGACCTCCCAAAGTGCTGGGATTACAGGCGTGAGCCACCGCGCCCGGTCTGGCTTCACTTCTTTAAGCAGTCACCCTGTGCTAGACAACTGACATTCCGCGTTGTGTTTATTGTTTATTGCCTGTCCCCTCTGTGTCCAGCTTCCTGAGGCAGTGACTTTGCTCATCCTTGTCCCTGCTGCACTGCGCCCAACTCAGTATCTAGCACACGGTAAGTACTCAGGGGAAGAGTTGTGGAGGATACATTTTGGCGGAGGGGAAATGAATCTCTTGTGGAAGGAAGATGATTTGCCTCAAGGCCACATGAAAATTAGAAGGCAGGACAGGGATTTGAGCAGGATCTGTGGCTCAGAGACCGAGGCTCCTCCGCGACTTCCTTCCTGAGCCCTGCCTCATTTGGACCTCAGGGCCCCGACCTGAGCCTAGGCAGAGGTGGGATCCAGGCGGGCGAGGCTGAGCGGCTAGCTGGAGAGTCGCCAGCAGAGGGCGCTGTTCACGCGTGTCCGGTGCAAGGAGGCCCCAGCAGAGTGAGCCCGGGCAGAAAGAGGAGCGGCGGGCTGTGGGGTGGTGGGGCGGTGGGGCAGTGGGGCGACAGGATGGGGAAGAGACTAAGGCGGGGTGGGTTGGGTCCGTGGAACCTTGCAGGAGAACTTTACTAGCTGGATAAGGCAGGTTTCCCAGGAGTTTATTTTTAACTGTATGCTGAAAAATAAATGGGAGGTGGCGTTTGAGAAAAAGCGTGTTCCAGGTTGAGAGAGCAGCATGTGTGAAGGCTCCCTGAGCTGCCCTCCCTGACCTTTCAGCATGCATCTTGGTCACTGGGAGGATGAGCCTGCCAGGGCACACGCATGGCCCCCTGGAGTCGTGCGGCTCTCTGGCCTTGGTGAGTCTTCAGGCACAGATTGAGGCGGAAAGGAGGTGCTCCTGCCAAAATTTAATTTTGCCCAGGCATGGTATCCCAGCACCTTGAGAGGCCAAGGGGAGAGGATTGCTTGAGGCCAGAGTTGAGACCAGCCTGGGCAACATGGTGAGATCTGATCTCTACAAAATTTTAAAAATTAGCCAGGTGTGGTGGCATACGGCTTGTAGTCCCAGCTACTCTGGAGGCTGAGGTGGAAGGATCACTTGAGCACAAGAAGTGGAGGCTGCAGTGAGCTGAAGGGGCCACTGCACTCCAGCTTGGGTGACAGAGCAAGACCCTGTCTGAAAAACAAACAAAGGAAGTAAATCCCCTAGTCTCAGGTATTCTCTTAGAGCAACACCAAACACACTCCAAGAGGAAGGGGCTGGGTGGGCTCCCACAGTCCTGTCCAGCCACTGGGCCGTGCAGCACAGCACTTCCAGGTGCATCGGCATTGAGCCTTTCCTGAGTGCTGCTGCCATCTGTCCTCCAAGCCAATGCTGGAACAAGAGACCCAGAAGGGGTGGGGCTGTCCCATGCTCTCCCTTGCTCACAGCCCTGGGCTGGAGCCCTTGTACAGAGCTGCCTCCTGGTCAGCCAGGAAAGGCTCACTGGAGGAGGAGGGGTAGGTCAGGCCTCTTCCCGGCCTCAGAACAGGATATGGGTGGGGGATGTTGGTGTGTCCTACACTGGGGCCTGCCCACTTTCTTCCCCCAATGTTCCTCCATCCTGCTCTGAGCATTGTGCAGAGGACCCAGGACTATGGGGTTCATCCTTTCCTAGGGAGCTTCCAAGGGCCCACACAGCCTGCTCCCCACACCCCATGGAGGCGCAATGATAGCAGAATTACTGGCACTGTTAACCTGCTGGAGTTGGAACCTGGAGTCCTGGAGGGTCAGAGGTCAAGCTGGGGGACTGGGGGGACTGCCTGCACTGGCCACTGCAGTGCAGAGAAGCTGAGGTGACCACAATCTGAGAGACTGGAGACCAGGGCTGGGTGAGGGTGCATGGGAAACGGGTGCGTGGGAACTGGGTGAATGGGTACCGAGTGGATGGGGACTGGGTGGATGGGGACTGGGTGGATGTGGACAGGGTGGGTGAGGACTGGGTGGATGGATGCTGGGTGGATGGGGACTGGGTGGGTGGGGACTGGGCGGATGGGTACTGGGTGGATGGGGATTTGTGGATGGGGACTGGGTGGATGGGGAGTGGTGGATGGGGACTGGGTGGATGGGAACTGGGTAGATGGACACTGGGTGGATTGGGACTGGTGGATGGGGACTGACTGGATGGAAGGAGGGCAGGGGGCCAGGTGGGGCCAGGCAGCCTGCCTGCTCTGCTGAGCGGCCTGGACCCGGGGGCTGCCTCTCCCAGGCCTCAGTCTCATCGTCTATAGAATGGAGTTTCCAGAGATGGTCTGAGGCCCCTTCCAACTACCTGCAATGTGCTGGGTCCCAGGTCCACAGGAAGGACTGGTTCCTAGGGTCTTCCTTCCCAGCAAATTGTCCCTCCTGCTCCTGGCAGCAAAAGCTTCCCAGGATAATATTATCAATAATAATATTGTCCCCCCTCCTCCTCTGCCTCTTCTTCTTGTGTTTCTATATTCCAGGAACTTTCCTAAATGGTTCATTTATTTATCAGATAATTTAATCCCCCACAATCCCATGAGTAAGAGACATTTACTGATCCCTTTTTATAGATGAGGAAACAGACTCAGGGAGGGGAGGTGACTTGCCAGAGCCACACAGCTGGCAATCCGGCTCCCGTACCTCCGTGTCCCTGAGGTCACTTCAGTGCCCCCGCCGCATGCCAGGGATAAAGAGACTCAAGACCTTACCGCAACTCACGGAGACCTATGTGGCTGCATGTGTCACCCCCAGGCAGAGTGACCTGAAGGGCCCAGGGAGGGGCCGCTTTTCATCCCGGGGACTGCCAAGCCCTGGAGTCCAGCTGGGCATGGGCAGTCAGCCTGGGCTGGGGGATGGTGCCTGGCTGCTAGGGTGCTGGTCCTAGCATGGCAGGCATGGGTTGAAATCCCAGCTGTGCCACCTTCTGCTGTGTGATTCCAGGCACGTGACCTTTCTGCTTGGTGGCTCGGTTTCCCCTTCTGTGAAACGGGGATAATAGCCACGCCTCTTCTATAAGGCAAGGTGGTTGTGAGGATTCAATGAAGCAATACACGAAAGCACTCGCCTGCCTGGTCCCGTGGGTTCTCCACAGGATAGGGAACCCATGGAAGCCATGCCCAGCTAATTTTTTTGTATATTTTTAGTAAAGACGGGGTTTCACCATGTTGGCCAGGCTGGTTTCAAACTTCTGACCTCGAGTGATCCACCCACTTCAGCCTCCCAAAGTGCTGGGATTACAAGCCTGAGCCATGGCTCCTGGCTGTTTGTTTTTTGAGACAGGGTCTCACTTTGTCGCCCAGGCTTAAGGGCAGTGGTGCTATCGTAGCTCATTGCAGCCTTGATCTCCTGGGCTCAAGTGATCCTCCCACTTCAGCCTCCTGAGTAGCTGGGACTACACGTGCACACTGACCATGCCTGGCTAGTTTTTATTTTGTGGGGTGGGATTTCACCATGTTACCATGGTCTTGAACTCTAAGCTCAGAGTGATCCACCCACCTCGGCCTCCCAACGCCGGGATTATGGTGGTGGCTGGAGCCACCATGCCCAGCTTGAATGGCCGCTTTTGATGGAGCACTACCAGTGTGTCATGAACCCCTCTGAGCCTCAGTTTCCTACTTTGTAGTGTGGGACTTGTCGGCTGAGGGACTCACTGCTGGCCTTGGGGAGCAGAGAACCCAGGTCTCTGTGATTCCGAAGTCCAGGTTCTTCCACCTGCAACTGCAGTTTCCACAGTGGTCCCACCCCAGGAGGATCAGCCAGGTGACATGAGATCCTGCTCGGGCTGTAGTGGGCACTCTGCCTGGTCCCATCAGCTGATCCACCGGGGTACCCCAACAACCAGAAACAGGTGGGGACCAGACTGGATGACTAAATTACCGCATTGATCACTGGCCCCCACCTGGCCACAGCCTCCAGGGTAGCAGAGTGCACTCTGTCCCTTGACTCTGGGCTCAGCCATGTAATTTGCTTTGGTCCATGGGATGGCAGTGGCTATAACAAGGCTGCTTTCTGAGGTGCACTTCCCACAGTAAATGCCTCTCTCAGCCTGCTATGAGAAGACGCCCCTGAGTGGCTGCTGCCCTCAGCCTCGGCCTCACCAAGCCACACACACATGGAACAGCCAGAGCCCAGCCCAGCCCGTATCCCAGCCTAGCCTGAGGCAGAGCTGCCCAGCTTAAGACCAACTGACCTTCAGCTAACCTGCAGATGCATCAGGGGAATTAAATGATTGTTCTAAGCCACTGGAGTTTTGGGGTGGTTTGTTATGTGGCATTATTGCAGTGATAGCTAATACAAGCCGGTATCACTCTACAACTCTTGGACTCTAGGCTGCATTTGCGTCCCTGAATCCATCACTTACTGAGGAATCAGGTCTTTATTATCACTATTAATTTTACTCTATCAATTTGAGTTTTCCATAAGAGACAGAGATAATGTAGTGGGTCAAAGATTTTGGGTGACAAAACAGAGATAACTACAAAATCTCTGGCAAACAACAGTCAATACCTTTGCACCAAGCTGAGCTCTGAGCTTCCTGACAGGCATGGCAAAGAGGAAGAAGATGCACTACTCATATGCTGGGGAGCATTAAGGTCCCACGGCTGCGCCCCATGGGCCACACCTCCCACTGGGGCCCTCTACATTGCCGGAGCAGCATTTTCCAGCTTTCCTTCTTCCAGACCCTGCTCCAGTATCACCCCAACTTGGCTCTCCTGGCTGTTAGAATTTCTTACAGCAGATTGCCTCACACCGGATTGGTTCAAACTGTGACTGCTGGCATCAACCTATGTTGTGCTTAGAAAAGACTTATAGAGGCCGGGCGTGGTGGCTCACGCCTGTAATCCCAGCACTTTGGGAGGCCGAGGAGGGTGGATCATGAGGTCAAGAGATTGAGACCAACCTGGCCAACATGGTGAAACCCTGTCTCTGCTAAAAAAATGCAAACAAATCAGCCGGGCGTGGTGGCTGGTGCCTGTAGTCCCAGCTACTTGGGAGGCTGAAGCAGGAGAATCACTGGAACCCAGGTGGCAGAGGTTGCAGTGAGCTGAGATTGTGCCACTGCACTCCAGCCTGGCGATAGAGTGAGACTCAGTCTCGAAAGAAAGAAAGAAAGAAAGAAAGAAAGAAAGAAAGAAAGAAAGAAAGAAAGAAAGAAAGATGCAGTTCTACTAGGTGTCATCTGATTGCTACCCTGTAGAAATGCAGCCCCAGAGTTGTGAGCTTCTGATATCCCAAAAGAAATGGAAACAGGTGGCCCCTGGATGAAGGAGGAGGTCCAGGGTGGCTGAAGCAGGTGGTCCTGGGAGGGAGGGGCTGAAGAAGACGGAGGGGGGAAGGTGTATAGCACACTATAATAAAGGACTGACCAATGTGTGCCATTCCTTAATTCTCTTCCCCAAGTTGCTTTCTCCACTGTGGAGGCTGGAAAAGAGAAACTATTTACCTTCTCAGCCTTTGTTGCAGCTAGGAGTGACCATGTGACACAGTTTTGGCCAATGACATCTAAGGAGTCTCATTAGATCTCATTGTGTGTGTGTGGCAGGGGTGGGAGTGGGGGGTGAGGGGGTGGGGCGCCTGGGAAATTATTGACAAAAGTGAAAAATGCTTTCAATTAACCCTGAAGGTAACCATTCCTTTTCCTTTCTGTCTTAAATGCGGAGGCAGATGCAACGCCAGGAGCACCATCAGCCACGCTGTAAACAAGGGGGAAACACCAAGCGCATTACAGAGGACGTCAGCCCTGCCATCACTGGGCTGGGGAAACAATGCCAACCATGGCTGGTCTCCAGGTTCACAGTGATAGGGGAAATAAACCCTTATTTGTCTAAGCCATTGTGATCTGTTTTCCTTTTTTCAGGCACTTTACAGAAGAGGGATATTTGTTAAAATTCAGAAGGGAGGAGAAGAGAGACCAAGAGGCTGAAACCGCAGGTAAATGTCAAAGAGAGAGAGACTTTGTTTGCAGGTGGCAGGGCCCGAGCACGATTTTGTCAATGATAGCAGAATGAGCACAGGATGTACCAGGCACAGTGCTTATACCGATCGACGCCATTAAAAATATTTTGTAGTCTGGGCACGGTGGTTGACGCCTGTAATCCCAGCACTTTGGGAGGCTCGGGCGGGCGGATCACGAGGTCAGGAAATTGTGACCATCCTGGTTAACACGGTGAAACCCCGTCTGCACCAAAAATACAAAACTGAAGCTGTATGCGGGTGGCACGCCACCAGTCCCAGCTACTCGAAAGAGGATGAGGCAGCAGTATCGTGCTTTTGAACTCGGGAGACGCGCCAGAAGAGCTGAGATCGCCACTTGAGATCATGGGCCACTGAACTCTAGCTCAAGTGACAGAGCTGACTCCGGCTAAAAAAAAAAAATTGTAGAGACGGGGGCCTCACAATGTTGACGAGGCTAGTCTCGAACTCCTGACCTCAAGCCGTCCTCAGGCTCTGGCCCAAAGTGCTAGGATTAAGGCTCGAGCTACCCAAGGCCAGCTGAACGATTTAGTTCTCATTGTAAACTTTCTTGACGCAGGTTGTGCTGTTATCCCCACCACACAGAGGAACTGCTAAGCTTAGACAAGAAAAGTTTCAGGCAGCAGGTGGTGAGGCAGGATTTGAATCACACACGGAGCCCATCCAGTCCAGATGGACTGACTCCTCTGTCAGCGGAGGAGGAGCCAAAGGTTTGCGAACAATGAGTGTCTCAGGTCCCAGTGTGAGGTGGGCGCCTGATGTGTCGTGCCAGGTCCCGCTCTGTGAGGTAGAAAATGGTGAAAATGGTAAATTTTGTATCTATTTTGGCGCTCATAGTTCCCAGATGGGGTGGCCCGGGCAGGCTCACTCCTTGGGATTGGGATGCCGGGCAGTGCCTCTTCACTCCCATATATAGGGTGGCCGGGCAGAGGCACTCCTCACTTCCCAGACGGGGTGGCTGGGCAGAGGCGCTCCTCAATTCCCAGATGATGGGGGTCGGGCATAGAGCTCTCTCCTCACACCTCCCGGACCCGATGGGTGGCGGGCGAGGAGCTCTCCCACCTCCCGGACGATGGTGGCGGGCAGTGGCGCTCTCACCTCCCGGACAATGGGTGGCGGGCGAGTATCTCTCACCTCCTGGGCGATGGTTGGGCCGGGCAGAAGCTCCTCACTTCCCAGGCGTTGGGTGGCGGGCAGAGGCCTCTTCCTCCCACTTATAGGGTGCTTGGGAAGAGGCACTCCTCACTTCCAGGACAGGCTGACTGGGCAAGAGCTCCTCATTTCCCAGATTGGGTGGCCGGGCGGCTCCTCATTT
>JAKGGE010002834.1:0-10271 GCA_023748175.1 Hoolock leuconedys
GGCAGAGGCATTCCCAGATATGGGTGGTCAGGAGAGGCCTCCTCACTTCCCAGACGGGGTGGCTGGGCAGAGGCGCTCCTCAATTCCCAGATGATGGGTGGTCAGGAAGAGGCGCTCCTCACTTCCCGGAGATGGGTGGCCGGGCAGAGGCTCTCCACACCTCCCGGACGATGGGTGGCGGGCAGAGGCTCTCCTCACCTCCCGGACAATGGGTGGTCAGGCAGAGGCGGTCCTCACTTCCAGGCGATGGGTGGCGGGCAGAGGCCCTCCTCACTTCAAAGATGGGGTGGCGGGCAGGCTCTCCTCACCTCCCAGACGGTGGGTGGCCGGGCAGTGGACCTCCTAACTTCAAGATGGGGTTGTCTGGAAGAGGCTCCTCACTTCCCAGGCGATGGGTGGCGGGCAGAGGCGCTCCTCACTTCCAGACTGTGGGTGGCGGGCAGAGGCGCTCCTCACCTCCCAGACTGTGGGTGGCGGGCAGGCGCTCCTCACTTCCCAGATGGGGTGGCGGGCAGAGGCTCCTCACTTCCCAGGCGTTGGGTGGCGGGTAGAGGCCCTCCTCACTTCCCAGATGTTGGGTGGCCGGGCAGAGGCCCTCCTCACTTCCCAGAGTTTGTGTGGCCGGGCAGAATCGCTCCTCACTTCCCAGAAGATGGGTGGACAGGTAGAGGCGCTCCTCACTTCCCAGACGGGGTGGCCGGGCAGAGGCGCTCCTCACTTCCCAGACGTTGGGTGGCCGGGCAGAGGCCCTCCTCACTTCCCAGACAGTGGGTGGCCGGGCAGAGACGCTCCTCACTTCCCAGACTTCGGGTGGCCGGGCAGAGGCGCTCCTCACCTCCCAGGCGGGGCGGCGGGCAGAGGCACTCCTCACTTCCCAGGCGTTGGGGGCCGGGAGAGGCCCTCCATTCCCAGCGATGGGTGGTCGGGCAGAGGCCTCCTCACTTCCCAGAAAGTTTGAGGCCGGCAGAGGCGCTCCTCACTTCCCAGACAGTGGGTGGCCGAGCCGAGGCGCTCCTCACTTCCTAGAGTTTGTGTGGCCGGGCAGAAGCGCACCTCACTTCCGAGAAGGGGTGGCCGGGCAGAGGCACTTCCTCCCTTCCCAGACGTTGGGTGGCCGGGCAGAGGCCCTCTTCACTCCCATATATAGGGTGGCCGGGCAGAGGCACTCCTCACTTCCCAGATTATGGGTGGTCAGGCAGAGGCGCTCCTCACTTCCCAGACGTTGGGTGGCCGGGCAGAGGCCCTCCTCACTTTCCAGACTGTGGGTGGCCGGGCAGAGGCGCTCCTCACCTCCCAGACGGTGTGTGGCCGGGCAGAAGGCTCCTCACTTCCCAGAAGGGGTGGCCGGGCAGAGGCGCTCCTCACTTCCCAGACGATGGGTGGCCGGGACGAGGCGCTCCTCACCTCCCAGAGAGTGTGTGGCCAGGCAGAGGCACTCCTCACTTCCCAGACGGGGTGGCCGGGCAAAGGCGCTCCTCACTTCCCAGACAGTGGGTGGCCGAGCCGAGGCGCTCCTCACTCCCTAGAGTTTGTGTGGCCGGGCAGAAGCGCACCTCACTTCAGATGGGGTGGCTGGCAGGCTCCTCAGTTCCCAGATGGGGTGGCGGGCAGAGGCTCCTCACTTCCCAGACGTTGGGTGGCCGGGCAGAGGCCCTCCACACATCCCAGACGTTGGGTGGCCAGGCAGAGGCGCTCCTCACTTCTCAGATGATGGGTGGCGGGCAGAGGCTCTCCTCACCTCCCGGATTTTTGTGTGGCCGGGCAGAGGCACTCCTCACTTCCCAGACAGTGGGTGGCGGGCAGGCTCCTCACTTCCCAGACATTGGGTGGCCGGGACGAGGCGCTCCTCACCTCCCAGAGAGTGGGTGGCCAGGCAGAGGCACTCCTCACTTCCCAGGCATTGGGTGGCCGGGCAGAGGCCCTCCTCACTTCCCAGATTTTGTGTGGCCGGGCAGAGGCACTCCTCACTTCCCAGACGATGGGTGGTCGGGCAGAGGCGCTCCTCACTTCCCAGATTTTGTGTGGCCGGGCAGAGGCCCTCCTCACTTCCCAGACGATGCGTGCCGGGCAGAGGCACTCCTCACTTCCCAGACGATGAGTGGCCGGGCAGAGGCGCTACTCACTTCCCAGATGGGGTGGCCGGGCAGAGGCGCTCCTCACTTCCCAGACGTTGGGTGGCGGGCAGGCTCCTCACTTCCCAGATGATGGGTGGTCAGGCAGAGGCGCCTCCTCACTTCCCAGATGATGGGTGGCCGGGCAGAGGCGCTACTCACTTCCCAGAGGGGGCGGCGAGGCAGAGGCCCTCCTCACTTCCCAGACGAAGCGTGGACAGGTAGAGGCTCTCCCCACTTCCCAAAGGGTGGGTGTCCGGGTAGAGGCCCTCCTCACTTCCCAGACGATGGGTGGTCAGGCAGAGGCGCTCCTCACTTCCCAGATGGTTGTTGGCCTGGCAGCGGCCCTCCTCACTTCAAAGATGGGGTGGCCTTGCAGAGGCCCTCCTCACTTCCCAGATGGGGCGGCAGACAGAGGCACTCCTCAATTCCCAGACAGTGGGTGGCCGGGCAGAGGCTCTCCTCACTTCCCAGACGTTGGGTGGACAGGCAGAGGCCCTTTTCACTTCCCAGAGTTTGGGTGGCCGGGCAGAGGCACTCCTCACCTCCCAGACGATGGGTGGACAGGTAGAGGCGCTCTTCACTTCCCAGATGAAGGGTGTCCGGGCAGAGGCGCTCCTCGCCTACCGGAGGATGGGAGGCCGGTCAGAGGCGCACCTGACTTCCCAGACTGTGGGTGGCCAGTAGAGGCACTCCTCACTGCCCAGGCAGGGGTGGCCGGGCAGAGGCTCTCCTCACCTCCCAGAAGATGGGGTGGCCTGGCAGAGGCTCTCCTCACCTCCCGGATGGGGTGGCGGGCAGAGGCTCCTCACTTCCCAGACGATGGGTGGCGGGCAGAGGCGCTCTTCACTTCCCAGACGTGGCGGCCGGTCAGAGGTACTCCTCACTTCCCAGTTGGGTTGTCGGGGCAGAGCGCTCCTCACTTCCCGACGATGGGTGGCCGTGCAGAGGCGCCTCCTCACCTCCCAGGAGAGTTTGTGTGGCCGGGCAGAGGCACTACTCACCTCCCAGGACAATGGGTGGCCGGGCAGAGGCGCCTCCTCACTTCCCAGATGGGGTGGCCGGGCAGAGGCCCTCCTCACTTCCCAGATGATGGGTGGTCAGGCAGATGCTCCTCACTTCCCAGATGATGGGTGGTCAGGCAGAGGCGCCTCCTCACCTCCCGGACGATGGGTGGCGGGCAGAGGCTCTCCTCACCTCGGACGATGGGTGGCGGGCAGAGGCTCTCCTCACCTCCCGGATGATGGGTGGCCGTGCAGAGGCCCTCCTCACTTCCCAGATGATGGGTGGCGGGAGAGGCTCTCCTCACCTCCCGGACGATGGGTGGCCGGGTCAGAGGCACTCCTCACTTCCCAGCGATGGTGGCCGGGCAGAGGCGCTCCTCACCTCCCGGATGGGGTGGCCGGGCAGAGGCGCTCCTCACTTCCCAGGCGTGGGGTGTCCGGGCAGAGGCGCTCCTCACCTCCCGGAGATGGGTGGCCGGGCAGAGGCGCCTCCTCACTTCCCAGAGGTTGGGTGGCCGGGCAGAGGCTCTCCTCACCTCCGGACGATGGGTGGCCGGGCAGAGGTGCTCCTCACTTCCCGGACAATGGGTGGCCGTGCAGAGGCCCTCACTTCCCAGGCGATGGGTGGCCGGGCAGAGCTCTCCTCACCTCCCGGATGTTGGGTGGCGGGCAGAGGCTCCTCACCTCCCGGATGGGGTGGCTGGGCAGAGGCACTCCACACTTCCCAGACGATGGGATGGGTGGCCGGGCAGAGGCCCTCCTCACTTCAAAGATGGGGTGGCCGGGCAGAGGCGCCTCCTCACCTCCCAGACAGTGGGTGGCCGGGCAGAGGCTCTCCTCACTTCCCAGACGATGGGTGGCCGGGCAGAGGCCCCTCCCTCACCTCCCGGACGATGGGTGGCCGGGCAGAGGCACCTCACTTCCCAGATGGGGTGGCGGGCAGAGGCACACCTCACTTCCCAGATGTTGGGTGGCCGGGCAGAGGTGCTCCTCACTTCCCAGACGTTGGGTGGCCGGGCAGAGGCGCTCCTCACTTCCCAGACGATGGGTGGCCGTGCAGAGGCCCTCCTCACTTCCCAGATTGGGTGGCGGGCAGAGGCGCTCCTCACTTCCCAGATGATGGGTGGTCAGGCAGAGGCTCTCCTCACCTCCCAGACAGTGGGAGGTCGGGCAGAGGCTCCTCACCTCCCAGATTGGGTGGCCGGGCAGGCTCCTCACTTCCCAGACTGTGGGTGGCCGGGCAGAGGCGCCTCCTCACTTCCCAGGCGTTGGGTGGCCGGGCAGAGGAGCTCCTCATTTCCCAGACAATGGGTGGTCAGGCAGAGGCGCTCCTCACTTCCCAGACGTTGGGTGGCCGGGCAGAGGCCCTCCTCACTTCCCAGATTTTGTGTGGCCGGGCAGAGGCACTCCTCACTTCCCAGAGAAGCGTGGACAGGTAGAGGCGCTCCTCACTTCCCAACGGTGGGTGTCCGGGTAGAGGCCCTCCTCACTTCCCAGACGATGGGTGGTCGGGCAGAGGCGCCTCACTTCCCAGATTTTGTGTGGCGGGCAGAGGCTCTCCTCACCTCCCGGACAATGGGTGGCGGGCAGAGGCGCTCCTCACTTCCCAGATGGGGTGGCCGGGCAGAGGCGCTCCTCCCTTCCCAGACGTTGGGTGGCCGGGCAGTGGCCCTCTTCACTTCCCAGACGTTGGGTGGCCAGGCAGAGGCGCTCCTCACCTCCCGGACGGGGTGGCCGGGCAGAGGCGCTCCTCACTTCCCAGGCGATGGGTGGCCGGGTAGAGGCCCTCCTCACTTCCCAGACGATGGGTGGTCAGGCAGAGGCGCTCCTCACTTCCCAGACTGTGGGTGGCCGGGCAGAGGCCCTCCTCACTTCCCAGATTATGGGTGGTCAGGCAGAGGCGCTCCTCACTTCCCAGACGTTGGGTGGCCGGGCAGAGGCGCTCCTCACTTCCCAGATTTTGTGTGGCCGGGCAGAGGCACTCCTCACTTCCCAGACGGTGGGTGGCCGGGCAGGCTCCTCACTTCCCAGATGGGGTGGCCGGGCAGGCTCCTCACTTCCCAGATTTTGTGTGGCGGGCAGAGGCGCCTCACTTCCCAGACGATGGGTGGCGGGCAGAGGCGTCCTCACCTCCCCAGTGGGTGGCCGGGCAGGCTCCTCACTTCCCAGACGGGGTGGCCGGGCAGAGGCGCTCCTAACTTCCCAGATGATGGGTGGTCAGGAAGAGGCGCTCCTCACTTCCCAGATTTTGTGTGGCGGGCAGAGGCACTCCTCACTTCCCAGGCGATGGGTGGTCAGGCAGAGGCGCTCCTCACCTCCCGGATGATGGGTGGCGGGCAGGCTCCTCACTTCCCAGGCGTTGGGTGGCCGGGCAGAGGCCCTCCTCACTTCCCAGATGGGGTGGCCGGGCAGAGGCGCTCCTCACCTCCCAGGCGTTGGGTGGCCGGGCAGGCTCCTCACTTCCCAGACGATGGGTGGCGGGCAGGCTCCTCACTTCCCAGACGGTGGGTGGCCGGGCAGAGGCACTCCTCACTTCCCAGAGGGGTGGCCGGGCAGAGGCGCTCCTCACTTCCCAGACGATGGGTGGCGGGCAGAGCGCTCCTCACTTCCCAAGTGGTGGCCGGCAGAGGCGCTCCTCACTTCCCAGACAGTGGGTGGCCGGGCCGAGGCGCTCCTCACTTCCCAGAGTTTGTGTGGCCGGGCAGGCACCTCACTTCCTTGGGTGGCGGGCAGGCGCTCCTCACCTCCCGGACGATGGGTGGCCGGGCAGAGGACTCCTCACCTCCCGGACGATGGGTGGCCGGGCAGAGGCGCTCCTCACTCCCATATATAGGGGTGGCGGGCAGGCTCCTCACTTCCCAGTTGGGTGGGCCGGGCAGAGGCACTCCTCACTTCCCAGACTGTGGGTGGCCGGGCAGGGCCCTCCTCACTTCCCAGACGATGGGTGGCCGGGCAGGCTCCTCACTTCCCAGACGTTGGGTGGCCGGGCAGAGGCGCTCCTCACTTCCCAGACGTTGGGTGGCGGGCAGGCGCTCCTCACTTCCCAGGCGTTGGGTGGCCGGGCAGAGGCGCTCCTCACTTCTCAGATGATGGGAGGTCGGGCATAGGCTCTCCTCACCTCCCAGATGGGGTGGCGGCAGAGGCGCCTCACTTCCCAGACGGGGGTGGCCGGGCAGAGGCGCTCCTCACTTCCCAGATTTTGTGTGGCCGGGCAGATGCGCTCCTAACCTCCCGGATGATGAGTTGCCGGGCAGAGGCTCTCCTCACCTCCCGGACAACAGTGGGTGGCCGGGCAGAGGCTCTCCTCACTTCCCAGACTGTGGGTGGCGGGCAGAGGCTCCTCACTTCCCAGATTTTGTGTGCCGGGCAGAGGCGCTCCTCACTTCCCAGACGGGGTGGCCAGGCAGAGGCGCTCCTCACTTCCCAGGCGTTGGGTGGCCGGGTAGAGGCCCTCCTCACTTCCCAGATTTTGTGTGGCCGGGCAGATGCGCTCCTAACCTCCCGGATGATGAGTTGCCGGGCAGAGGCTCTCCTCACCTCCCGGACAATGGGTGGCCGTGCAGAGGCCCTCCTCACTTCCCAGACGATGGGTGGTCAGGCAGAGGCGCTCCTCACATCCCAGACGTTGGGTGGCCGGGCAGAGGCCCTCCTCACTTCAAGGAGATGGGTGGCCGGGCAGAGGCGCCCATCACCTCCCAGATTATGGGTGGTCAGGCAGAGGAGCTCCTCACTTCCCAGATGGGGTGGCCGGGCAGAGGCGCTCCTCACTTCCCAGATGGGGTGGCGGGCAGAGGCCCTCCTCACTTCCCAGACGATGGGTGGTCGGGCAGAGGCTCCTCACTTCCCAGATTTTGTGTGGCGGGCAGGCGCTCCTCACTTCCCAGACGTTGGGTGGCCAGGCAGAGGCGCTCCTCACTTCCCAGATTATGGGTGGTCAGGCAGAGGCGCCTCCTCACCTCCAGGATGATGGGTGGCCGGGCAGAGGCACTCCTCACTTCCCAGACGATGGGATGCGGGCAGTGGCCCTCTTCACTCCCATATATAGGGTGGCCGGGCAGAGGCACTCCTCACTTCCCAGATGGGGTGGCCGGGCAGAGGCGCTCCTCACTTCCCAGACGTTGGGTGGCGGGCAGGCTCCTCACTTCCCAGACGATGGGTGGCGGGCAGAGGCCCTCTTCACTCCCATATATAGGGTGGCCGGGCAGAGGCACTCCTCACTTCCCAGACGGTGGGTGGCCGGGCAGAGGCTCTCCTCACCTCCCGGATGGGGTGGCCGGGCAGAGGCGCTCCTCACTTCCCAGACGTTGGGTGGCCGGGCAGAGGCGCCCTCACTTCCCAGATGATGGGTGGCGGGCAGAGGCACCTCACTTCCCAGATTTTGTGTGGCGGGCAGGCTCCTCACTTCCCAGATTTTGTGTGGCGGGGCAGAGGCCCTCCTCACTTCCCAGACGGGGTGGCCGGGCAGAGGCGCCTCACTTCCCAGATGATGGGTGGCCGGGCAGAGGCCCTCCTCACTTCCCAGGCGATGGGTGGCCGGGCAGAGGCGCTCCTCACTTCCCAGACAGTGGGTGGCGGGCAGAGGCTCCTCACTTCCCAGATTTTGTGTGGCCGGGCAGAGGCACTCCTCACTTCCCAGACGATGGGTGGCCGGGCAGAGGCCCTCCTCACTTCCCAGACAGTGGGTGGCCAGGCAGAGGCGCTCCTCACTTCCCAGGCGGGGTGGCCGGGCAGAGGAGCTCCTCACTTCCCAGACAGTGGGTGGCGGGCAGGCTCCTCACTTCCCAGGCGTTGGGTGGCCGGGCAGAGGCTCTCCTCACCTCCCAGATTTTGTGTGGCCGGGCAGGAGGCCCTCCTCACTTCCCAGACGATGGGTGGCCGGGCAGAGGCTCTCCTCACCTCCCGGACAATGGGTGGCGGGCAGGCTCCTCACTTCCCAGGCGATGGGTGGCGGGCAGAGGCACTCCTCACCTACCAGACGATGAGTGGCCGGGAAGAGGCCCTCTTCACTCCCATATATAGGGTGGCGGGCAGAGGCTCTTCTCACCTCCCGGACGATGGCTGGTCCGGACAGGAGGCCCTCCTCACTTCCCAGACGATGGGTGGCCGGGCAGAGGCCCTCCTCACTTCAAAGATTTTGTGTGGCCGGGCAGAGGCTCCTCACTTCCCAGATTTTGTGTGGCCGGGCAGGCTCCTCACTTCCCAGACGATGGGTGGTCAGGCAGGCTCCTCACTTCCCAGGCAGAGGCGCTCCTCACTTCCCAGGCGTTGGGTGGCCGGGCAGAGGCTCCTCACTTCCCAGGCGTTGGGTGGCCGGGCAGAGGCTCCTCACTTCCCAGATTTTGTGTGGCCGGGCAGAGGCGCCTCACTTCCCAGACGATGGGTGGCGGGCAGAGGCTCCTCACTTCCCAGGCGTTGGGTGGCCGGGCAGGCTCCTCACTTCCCAGAAGTTGGGATGCCGGGCAGTGGCCCTCTTCACTCCCATATATAGGGTGGCCGGGCAGAGGCACTCCTCACTTCCCAGACGGGGTGGCTGGGCAGAGGCGCTCCTCAATTCCCAGATGATGGGTGGTCAGGAAGAGGCGCTCCTCACTTCCCAGACGTTGGGTGGCCAGGCAGAGGCGCTCCTCACCTCCCGGACAATGGGTGGCCGGGCAGAGGCTCTCCTCTCCTCCCAGATGGGGTGGCCTGGCAGAGGCGCTCCTCACTTCCCAGACGTTGGGTGGCCGGGCAGAGGCCCTCCTCACTTCCCAGACGATGGGTGGTCAGGCAGAGGCGCTCCTCACCTCCCAGAGAGTGGGTGGCCAGGCAGAGGCACTCCTCACTTCCCAGATGGGGTGGTCAGGCAGAGGCGCTCCTCACTTCCCAGACTGTGGGTGGCCGGGCAGAGGCCCTCCTCACTTCAAAGACGTTGGGTGGCCAGGCAGAGGCGCTCCTCACTTCCCAGACGGTGGGTGGCCGGGCAGAGGCGCTCCTCACTTCCCAGACGATGGGTGGTCGGGCAGAGGGCTCCTCACTTCCCAGACGGTGGGTGGCGGGCAGAGGCGCTCCTCACTTCCCAGACGGTGGGTGGCCGGGCAGAGGCTCCTCACTCCCAGATGATGGGTGGTCAGGCAGAGGCGCTCCTCACTTCCCAGACGTTGGGTGGCGGGCAGAGGCCTCCTCACTTCCCAGGCGGGGTCGCCGGGAAGAGTCCCTCTTCACTTCAGAGATGGGGTGGCCGGGCAGAGGCCCTCCTCACTTCCCAGACGATGGGTGGCCGGGCAGGCTCCTCACTTCCCAGGCGTTGGGTGGCCGGGCAGAGGCCCTCCTCACTTCCCAGATTTTATGGGTGGTCAGGCAGAGGCGCCTCCTCACCTCCCAGACTGTGGGTGGCCGGGCAGGCTCCTCACTTCCCAGATGGGGTGCCGGGCAGAGGCACTCCTCACTTCCCAGACGTTGGGTGGCCGGGCAGAGGCCCTCCTCACTTCCCAGAAGGGGTGGCCGGGCAGGGCCCTCCTCACTTCCCAGGCGATGAGTGGCCGGGCAGAGGCCCTCCTCACTTCCCAGATTTTGTGTGGCCGGGCAGAGGCCTCCTCACTTCCCAGGCGATGGGTGGCCGGGCAGAGGCTCCTCACTTCCCAGGCGTTGGGTGGCCGGGCAGAGGCCCTCCTCACTTCCCAGATGATGGGTGGCCGGGCAGAGGCCCTCCTCACTTCCAGGCGATGGGTGGCGGGCAGAGGCGCTCCTCACTTCCCAGATGATGGGTGGCGGGCAGGCGCTCCTCACTTCCCAGAAGGGGTGGCCGGGCAGGCTCCTCACTTCCAGGCGATGGGTGGCCGGGCAGAGGCCCTCCTCACTTCCCAGATTTTGTGTGGCCGGGCAGAGGCACTTCTCACTTCCCAGACGGTGGGTGGCGGGCAGAGGCCTCCTCACTTCCCAGATGGGGTGGCCGGGCAGAGGCACTCCTCACTTCCCAGACGTTGGGTGGCGGGCAGAGGCCCTCCTCACTTCCCAGGCGATGGGTGGCGGGCAGGCTCCTCACTTCCCAGATTTTGTGTGGCGGGGCTGAGTCGCTCCTCACTTCCCAGACGATGGGTGGCCGGGCAGAGGCGCTCCTCACCTCCCGGATTTTGTGTGGCCGGGCAGGCTCCTCACTTCCCAGATTTTTGTGTGGCCA
>JAKGGE010001770.1:0-29988 GCA_023748175.1 Hoolock leuconedys
GGAGACTTCTGCTGCAGAGGGAGATGAATACATTGGATAAAGGTCACAAGGTTACATTACTTTTAAGGTTCCTTCAATTCTAAGATTCTGTGGCTCTACCACATACATAAATTACCACCTACAAAGGAGAGAAAGCCACCACAAATTCGGAATCTGAGATCATGATTATATGCACAGAAAACTAAAGGTGTTCTTGTGGATTTACTTTTTTTTGCCCACTTCCATTGCACCAGCCAAAGGAATATAAGGACCTCTCTTTCCTTCCACTCCAACTGAGGGATCAAGCTTTGTCCCTCCCACAGGAGGCCTTCTGTCACCCAGCTTACACCCCTGCAGGTGAGGAATATTTGAAGGGCCATGGTTCTGCTGCTCAGCCCAGCTCAGCTGGGTACCATATTCATTCTAAATGCTTCTTGAGCATCTGTTTTTGTTTGTTTGTTTTGTTTTTGGTTGCCATTGTTGTTGTTTCCAGATACTATGCTGGGTGCCGGGGATACCGAGTCAAAATGAATATGATCCTGCCTCAGAAAACCTATGGAATGATAGGACATCCCCACGAAGAGTCAATTGGATGTCATACTGGCGTAATTGGGGAGGCAGATGAGGTGCTTTCTCTGGAGGAATGTCTAACCTGGACTGGAGAACACTCCCTGGACGAGGTGACTCAGGCTGAATTTCAGAGGAGTACCATAACAGTAGTTAGCTTAGACCAATTGCTTTTAACCAGTAGATCTTCTGCAGCGATGGCAATGTTCTATGATCTACTTATCGGTACCTAAAGCCATACACATGAGGTAACTGAGCACTTGAAATCGGCTCCGTACAGCTGGGGAACCCATTTCATTTTATTAAAAGTTAAAAGATATGTATACAGACCAAGATAGGCAAAAGAAAGGGTGACAGAGGCTGTTCAGATAAAGGACAGAGGGGAACAGAAGTGTGCAGGGCACACAGCACCTGGAGGCATGATGAGGCCAGCCAGGGGGCCAGAGGAAGGGGCTTGTGGGCCCACGTGGTCGAGATGGGATAAGGCTGGTCGGCAGCCAGCTCCTGAGAGTCCTGGTGTGTGTGAAGCTAAAAGAGGTGAACTTTCTATCCTGAACTTTATTTTTTTTTCTTCAGTGATGGGGTCTTGCTTTCTGTCGTCAGGCTGGAGTACAGTGGTGCAGTCACCCAGCTCACTGCAGGAGGCAGCTCTGGGCTCCTTGAAATCTGCCTGCCTCAGCCTCCCAAAGTGCTGGGATTACAGAGTATGAGCCACCAAGCCCTGGCCCTAAAGGTTTAAGAGTAGAGGCAAATAGAAGTTACATTTGTGTTTTAGAAATATCACTGCAACAACAGTGTGGAGAATGGATTGTGGGAGGCTGTGGGCCAGGGGAGCAGCTTGGGAGGCTGCTGAGGCAGGAGCTGCTGAATGGCTGACAACAGAGCTAAAGCAGGGACAGTGGGGAAAGAAAGGATGAGGAGCCCCAATCACAGTCTGACTCAGGACTTCTTTTTGCTGATCAGACCTACCTGATGGGGGAACACAGGCTGGGATGAGACCCACCCAGGTTCCTGAGTAGAGGGTAGGTGGATGCCATGGCATGGAATTCCCAGGGAGGACGTGGGCAGAGCCACTGGGGGCATGTGATGAGTCAACAAAGAGAGCACAGAATGGAGCCCTGGAGAGGAGATATATTTAAAAGGTGGACCTAGAAAGCAAGTCCCACAGAGAAGGACACAGAAAAAAAAAAATTCAAGAGAGCAAAAAGAAATCCAGAAGATGAGTGTCACCCGAGCAGAGAGATTCTAGGAGGGAGTAGTCCAAGAGTGTCAAATGCCATATGAGCATTAAAGGGTGACAGTGAGACTTGGTGGGAGGCCGAGGGTGGGGTGGGAGGCAAATTTGGTGGAGCACTGGGGTCTTAACACACCAGTCTGGTTGGTGACAATTGAGACCTCTTTCTTCCTGAGATGGTCTGCTCCCTGGAGACACAGGGCCTAGTGGCTTTTAAACATTTTTGAGTCACAAATGCCTTTGACAATCTAACGAAGCTATGTCCCTGTCTCCAGGAAAAGGGAACACACCCTAAAATAAAATGTGTTTCATTTCTAGGATCCCCTAAAGCTCATCCACTGACCCTGGTTTCAAAAAGTCAAAATTCCTTAGTTCCTATTTGCTGGAGTTCAAGCTGCAGAGATCTGAATTATAACCAAATCGTCTGCTTCCTGGGAATCTAAATCCTAGACGAAATCTTCAATTCCTCCATCTCCTGGGGGCCTCAGCCTCAGCTCCAGCCTGGTTCATTCACATTTCAGGCTTATTGTCCCTGCTTCCCTGTCAATCAACTCTAAATCATTACACAGAGTTAACATATCTAAAGCCCACCTCAGCAGCCTCTGCCTGGAGGTGTGTAACTAATTGTTTCCAGGGTCCTCAGCCTGGGGTACAAAGGAGGGTCACAAAGCTGTTATAGAGAACTGGGAGGAACGCCTGCCACCCCTGCATAATGCCAGAAAGGCTGGTGGAGCAGACTTTGCTCTGACATCTGAGGGGGCTTGTAGCCCAGGACAGAGTAATGTCACTGTCCCTTCCCTGCAAAACATCTTGGTTCACAGACCTCTTTTTGGCCCTCTCTTCTAGTTTTCAGACATACCTATAGGTATAAATGAATTCACTGAAATTTCAAAGCTTGTTCCCAGTTTAGGGACACCCCCAGAAGAAAGGAAGTAAAATCAATGTGTGTTTTTCAGAGAGAAGAGGGGAGAATGGGTGGAGATACAGAAAGAAGGAGGAGAGCAGGCAGGCAGGAGGGAAGGAAGAAGAAGGAAGGAAGGAAGGGAGGGAGGAGGGAGGGAGGAAGGAAGAGAAGGGAAAGGGGAAGGGAGGGAGGAAGGAGGAGGTCATCTTGTTGCTAAATCTTGGGTTCTTAAATCAACCTTAGCTGTAAAACCTCTACAGATTAAAGGAGTTGCAAAATCCCTCCACAATTCTGCTGTTACTACATGCTGATAATAACAGCCACAACCTCACATGTTACTGTTCTGTTATTTTAATAAAAATATATACAGTTAAGGTGTACAATGAGATGTTTGATATACATACACATAGTGGAATGAATTACTGCAGTCAAACAAATTAACATTATCCATCTCCTCAGTTACATTGTGTGCACATGCAGCGTGTGTATGGTAAGGCACCTGAGATCTACTCTCATGAATTTCCAGTATCAACACAATATTATTAAGTACAGTCATCCTGCTGTGCATCAAGCTCTCTAGCCGATTCATCCCACCATGCTTCTAACTTTTGTACCCTTTGACCAATCTCTCTGTTTCCCCCACCTCCCTGGTAACCATGGGGACCTCCTGCCTCCTGGACAGACAGTCCCTAGCAGAACCCCAAAGTGAATGCGTGAATTCCCTAGTAAGCTTACAGTTGGCTACTTTCCTGAAGCTTGGGAGAGAGAAGCCAGCGCCAGCTCCCCATAAATCCACCTAAACAAATTCCACCGATTCCAGAGTGCATCTGTTACAACTTACAGTTCGCGTCAATACAGGATGGAGCTCCCCAATTTGATTGCTGGCTGTCCAGGTGCTACCCGTAGAGGCGATATTGGCACTTTAGATTTCACGGGCTACCCCTCTCGAAGTACAAACACGCACTCACACACACACGAACTTCCGCATGCGGCGGCGCTCTCCACTCCTTGGGCTGCGTGGTGTGTGCAGTCAACTTGGCCGTGTAGAGGGAATGTGAAATCACACCTGGCTCTCCTTCCGGGAGCAGTGAGATCTTTATTGGTTTGGGAACTGCAACGGTTTGTGTGCTGAGAGGGGTGCAGGAGGTTTCCAAGCACCCATGTGGAGTTTGGTGCTCTGGCACCGTTATGGTTCCCCATTTTGCCAGATCAGCACTGAACTGGAAATCGCTGCTTTTAGCCTGGGAAGGCCCTCAACAGAATTAGGAGGAATGTAAATGCCTTGGCTCTTGTTAGTGTTCTCAAAGATAATACATAGAGTTAGTTCAATATTTGACAGTTCACACAAGATTATTTTCTATTTCTTACCCGTTTGCTACTCAAGAGGCACTAGAAGGGATCCCACCTGCAGAATTATTGACCCTGCTTTGCAGGGGAGAGAAGTGAAGTGCAGAGAAGTCAAAATAACTTGCTCAGGTCAAGTGCAAAAGAAGTCAAATGACTTGCCAAGGTATTAAAGTGGCAAAACTAAGAGCCAAGCCAGACTTGAGGTCGGGGAGCCTTTCCCTAATCGCTATATCATAATCATAATCTTAAGCTATCTTTACATTTTATTGGTAACTTTGGCGCAAAAGAAGAGTCACCTACTTGGGAATTCCATATAGCGTTTTCATTTCTGCCACTTTAATACTATGTAATGTTTTCTATTTATTGCTTGCCCTGAACTTTTATTATCCTCTCAAAGCCTAAAATTAGGGAACTGTTAGCTAGAAATGAATTTGTGTTTTATAGCAACACTGATTGATAAATACTGTTGGGAGCAAGTGATGATGTCATCACGTAGCCTCAGGTTTCAGCTTCACTATTCTATTCGTGTGACCTTGAGCAGAACCTCTTCACATGCAAACCAGGGAAAGTTGCAGCCAGTGGGCTCAGAGACATGATCTTAGGTTAGAATTCCAGTTCCATCACTTACTGGCTGTGTACCACCTTGGGAAGATCCCCTGCTTCACTCTTAGCCTCTGTCTCCTCATTTGGAATGGGGATCATAGTAGCACTTTCTGCATTGAGGATGTGTGTGTCCAAGTGGGCCAGGGTTGCTGTAACAAATACCACAACCTGGGCAACTGGAACAGCTTGAGGAATTGTCTGATAGTTCTGGAGGCTGGAAGACCAAGAGATCCGTTGATCTGAGCGTGTCAGCAGGGGTTCAGTTCCTTCCAGGGACCAGCCCTCTCCTTGGCTCACAGATGACCATGTTCTCACGTGTCCTGCGTGGGGGCTTTCCTATGCATGCACATCACTGAGTGCCTGTGTGTCTGCAAAATTTCCTCTTACAAACACAGCAGATGGATTGGATTGGGACCCACCCTAAAAGGCCTAATCGCATCCGATCACCTCATAAAGGGCTCCCATCTCCAGATACAGCCACATTCTGGGGTGCTGGGGGTTAGAGAGCTTTAACATATGAATTTCCAGGGCAGAGAACATGAATTTTGCCCATAACGGGCTATGAGAATTAGAAGCAAAGAAATGGTACGGTTTTAGGAGTACATGGCACAGTGCTCAGAGCACTCAGCTGGAGTGGGACCTCTGGTGTTCATCTGTGTAATGGAACAATAATACTACCTCTCCCATGGGACCGTTACTTGATGATTGATGCGGTGGCTGCAGCACACACATCACCCCAACAAGATGAATACTAGCTGTTGGGGTGGGGGTGGTGAAATGAACTTCGATGTGATCTGGGAATTCAGGCTATTCCATGGGTGGCACAGGAAACTATTCTTGCTGGGTCACAGCTGCTCCCACGGGGCTGAAGGGGAGTTTGGGGCCAGGGTAAAGACTATCTTAGTTCGGGTGAAGTGGCATGGACAGCAGGTTAAGACTAGTTCCAGATGGAAGGGGAAACACAATGGCGCTTCCATGCAGGGATCACAGACTCAGGTGGGCTTGCTCAGGCAGGAACCTGAACACGCTCTAGTCAGTTTACCAGCTGGAAGCTGGATTATTCTAGAATGAAGCCCCAGGGTGCTCAGAAGGGACCTCATTGCCCCTTGGGACTGGGGATTATTAGGCTAAACTGCGTGGAGCTTTACCAATGTTTGACTGTTTTGATATAGCACAACTAGCAATTTCCATATAATTTAACTGAATATTAACCTCCACTTTGTGAATTCATGCGTCTGTGACATTTTATTCTTGATCCCATGATTCCAATGATTCACTGGTTCAGTCTTCAATTCCATGAAGCGATTTTACTGTCGTCTGGCCCAGGCTGTTATTGCCTGGGTTAAGGGAACAAAGCCGCCCCTCTTCTTCCTGCTAAGTTTCCGGACCTTTGAAGAGATGTGGGGAGTCAGGCGGATGGAAGCAAAATGCTTGCTTTGTTACGGCAGATTGGCTCTGGAGAGCATGCGCGGACGATGGGCCTCCTGAGTGTGGCTGGGTTGGGGCAGACCCCCACCCAGCCACAGGGGGCGCTGGCTACGCCCTCGCCTTCACGGAGCTACCCAGGCACATTTCTCTGCTGAGACAGTTTTGAAACAAGGGGGAGTTTGCAGCTACAAAACCCTGCTTCCCTCTCCCAAGCTGGGGGGTGGGGCAGAGGAGCCGTAAAGGGGAGATCAAGGTAACTAGAGGCCAATTCAGGGCAAGAGTGCAGCTTGCCACCCCTATCACCTGGAAACTAAACCAGGGTTCCCCACAAACAGTAATGGCAGCCCCACCCTTCCCTCCCACCAAATCCACTTACTGAAAGCGATTTGTGATAGCAGGAGACTTTATAGAAAGAGTTTTGGGAGTAATGGAAATAGATTTTATTCTAGCCAAAGCTAACACATTATAATTAGTTACTACGAGAATGTTTCTTAATAGGCTGCTGTGTAGCTCTGTTGTTCCTCATCTTGCTTCCTCCCTTCACACCTCTGTATCTCCCCTCTCTTCTTTTGCACCTCTTAAGGCAACCTCACTCCCCATTTTACTATAGGAGCATTCCTGATTCTCTTCAGCACACCCCTCAGCTTCACTTGAGATATTTTCTTTTGTAATTTCTTCTTCCTCAGGGACATATCTCTTTCTGTTATATGAAGCAGCTACCTTAAGAGTACATAAATAATTCTTTAAGCCCACAAAACCCCAAACCTAGCATGTGTATTAGCCCATCATTTCTGCCACAAAATAAAACCTAAAGAATAAATCTCAGTTATGCTAATATTATTTGACAGACGTGAGTCCTCCCCAAAGCCTTTTCCTAAATACAATTATTCTAAATACTAATCAGTGAAGCTTAGTGTTCAAAACACAACACTAACAATCTCACCGCTCTCCAAAATTAATGTTAATAAATTAAGCTTTGCAATATATGAAATTAGTTTAACTGAGTCACTAATTTTCATTTTCCCTTCCCCTCAAGAGGTGGGGAGGGTAAGAAATTAAAGAGAGAAATATCAATACTTCTTTCTCTGTAAAGAATGGAGTTCCAGAGGAGCGAGGTTTCACCATGTTGGCCAGACTGGCCTCAAACTCCCAGCCTCCAGTGATGCATCCGCCCTCGGTCTCCCAGGAGTGCTGCTGGGATTACAGGCGCCGGGCCACCACTCCTGGCCTTTATCCTGTTGGTTTAGGAGTCCAAAAGGTAACCGGGAGAAGTGGGTGCCCACCTGTAGTCCCAGCTAATTGAGGGCTGGGGTGGGAGGGTAGCTTGAGCCTAGGAATTCAAGGCTGCAGTGAGCCCAGATCCTGCAGTACTTCCAGCCAGAGGTCACAGGAAGTGAGACCAGCCCTTTGTCTTAAAAACAAAAACAAAACAGTCAAAAAGATTTGTTCTCACCTGGGAGCTTAAGAGGCCTCAAAGTGCTCATTGAAAAGGGTTGGGGCTGGGGCGGGAGGGTTCCGCGCCTGTAATCCTAAAAACTTTAGGAGGCTGAGGCAGGCAGATCACTTGAGCCCTGGAGTTTAACCTGTACAACATGGCAAAACCTCATCTGTACAAAAAATACAAAAAAATTAGCTGGGCATGGTGCCACATACCTGTAGTCCCTAGCTGCTTGGGGAGGGGCTGAGCTGGGAGGATGGCCTTGGTGCCGGGAGGTTGAGGCTGCAGCGAGCTATGATTGCACCACTGCGCTCCAGCCTAGATGACAAGACTCTGTCTCAAAGGGAGATAAAAAGAGGAGAGAAATTTAGAACAGCAGTGGGCTATTGTATCCTGGTGATCTTGTGTGGTTCCTGGGGCATTTATATAAGAAAGGGAGTGGTAGTGGAGTGTAAAGACAAACACCTGTGGTTGGTGTTGAAATCCTTCAGGGGCTGGGCGTGGTGGCTCCACCTGAAATCCAACACTTTGGGAAGCTGCAGTGAGGTGGATCTAAAAAAAAAAGAATGAGTTCTTTTTCTAGTAACAATCAGCTTTAGAATTACACTCCTTTCTCAGTGATTAGTCATGGCACCTGTGACAGATCTAGGAGAAATGTAAACTTGAGGAAAACTACATTTTGATACACCATTCTAAAAGGGATATTTCAAACATGGGATCAATAACACATTTCTGCTAGATGACCATCTCACAACACTTTAAGCATCAGGATAGTAAAATGTGGAACTGGGAGGTGTTACAAAGGCTCATCAAGATGCACCCTCCCCTTGGTGAGCACTAGTTCAAATGGCTTTACAGGGAGTCCAAGCAGGAGCAGGAACTAGAACCCAGGTCTCAGCTCCCAGCACTGTGTCTTCCCCTCCTCATGCCTGCTGTCCAGGTTCTACTTTAAAGAAGCCACAGAAACATCAGAATAGAAACTGGGATTTTCATCTTCACTCCTGAGTGATAATAATGAAATTCTACCCAGTAAAACAAAGGACATTTAAGAAACAAAGTATTTGGAACAGATGAATTTGGAATCTTGATGCTATTCCTCCCCATCTATCTATCAGAGCCACTACTTTCATTGCTGGAGTTCTCCGTGACAGAGCCATCACCACCCTTCCGATGAACAGAGCCTCTGGGCTGAGGGCCTCCTGCCCTCCTGCCTCCCCTACCCCGTGCATCCCAGCACCAGCTGGCCCGCCAGCCCACCTGCTCAGTGCTGCTGACCCACCTATGTGCGCATATCTGCTGCTCTGGGGGCACATGGTTTACACTTCTCCAGTGAAAGGTTCACACTTGCTTAACAAAGAGACTCCATCACCTCACTTTAGGTGGTCTTGGCTAAGACGAGGGGCTATTTCCTGACCTTTGCACAGGGAATGGCCAATGCTTGCTTAACTCCTTACTGGAACATAAGAAGCATGATAGGGCCATGACCCCAAGCCATGGGGCCCATGCTTAATTACGATGTCCAATTCTAATGCCTTAAAATCAACTTTGCTTGTCTACAGGCGATCGCGTATTTGCAGTCCAAGAAGTACAACATGTAAGGAGTAGAAATGAGCCTGACATGTTACATTAAGGTATATCCTGCTAGCAGGCTAAGTTATCAGAATGCCATTAGATGCATTCCATTCAACTAAGAATCAGAAGTCCAGACGTTATATTTTTTTCATGTTAGGGAAATAAAAGCAGAGTAAGGAGGAGTATTTTTTTCCAAGGCAACCCACAGAGTAGGAGCAGAAAGGTTTCATGTGTAAGGAACCCCAGAGTTCTGGTCCCAATCCAGTCCTCTTGAGCAAAGGGAATTTTTCACGTTCCTACGGAGGTCCCCAGACACTGGCTCTGCTGTTATCATGACTAGGTAGCGAGGGCAAGGGGATGAAGGAGGGATATCCTGAACCCAGTTGTCAAAGGCATAGAGGGGGTTATGCTTTGGGAATTAAACACCTTGTGATATGGTTTGGCTCTGTGTGTCCCCACCCAAATCTCATGTAGGATTATGATACTTAATAATGGAGGGAACTGGTGGGGTGAGCTGGGTCATGGGGACGGATTTCCCCTTTGTTCTCGTGATAGTGGTGAATTCTCCTTGGGAATCTGGTTGTTTTGAGAAGTGTGTAGCACTTCCCCTTGCTTTCTTCCTCCCTGCTCTCCCACCATGTAAGACGTGTTTGCTTCCTCTTTGCTTTCCACATTAGAAGTTTTCACCACAAGAGGCTTCCCCAGCCGTGGCATGCAATACCTGTGGAACTGTGAGTCAATTAAATTAAACCTCTTGCTCTAGAATTACCCAGTCTCAGGTAGTTCTTTTTTTTTTTTTTTTTTTTTTTTTTGACACTGGGGGTCTAGCTCCTGTTGCCCAGGCTGGAGTGCAGTGGTGTAATCTAGGCCCGGCTGCAACGATCCGCCTCTCGGGTTCAAGTGGTTACCCTGCCTCAAGCTTCCCCAGAGTAGATGGGATTACGAGGCAAGCTGCACCACGCCACACCTGGTTAATTTGTGTATTTTTTAGTAGAGATGGGGTTTCGCTATGTTAGCCAGGCTGGTTTGAACTCCTGATCTCAAGTGATCCACACCCACCTCAGCTTCCCAAAGTGCTGGGATTACAGGCGTGAAGCCACCATGCCCGGCAAAGCAGGTCTTTATAGCCATGAGAGAACAGACAAATACACCTTTACTTCCTTTGAGGCATAAGAAAGCTTAACAGTGGGAAACCATTATTTCAATGACAAAGCTTTGTTCAATTGACTTTATCTCTTAATTACCTGCATGTAGAATGCATTTGTCAAGTTCCTGAGGTGGGATTGACAACAATAAAACCTGTATTGCACAACATTTTAATTCCTGAAGGTAGAAGCAGCACAACACACAGAGAACCATGGCAACCCTGTGCTCATCCTGGCTGCCGCTCGTTGGAATTCGAGGACTTCGGCACCTATGCAGAGCCTGAAGAAGAAGGCTCACTCCAGCCCTGACCCGGGCCGCCCAGCGCAGCCACCGGGGCTCTGGGGCCACAAGGTTCCATAGGCTGAGCAGGGTTCCTGGAATGTCTTGTAAATGTTCACATCTTGGGAAGACACCCTTCATCATCATCTCCACAAACCAGAGTCAGTCTGCACTCCCCCCTGCCCTCACAGGTGTACCCACACACCCCAAGCATGGGTGCAATCCTTGGAGTTTCTGCCTCAAGCCCCACTTCCTGGCTGTAGGGCCAAAACTCCTGGCCCTCAGGCCCCATCTCTTTTTCAAAAGAGTATGAGATGGCCCAGCTCCTTCAACAGCCACCAGAGTTTTCTATCCATGTCACTCAGGCTGCCCTTCTTGTAGTGAATTTTCCAAGGGGCAGGGATCCACTGAATACCCAAGAACAGGCCCGTGCTTCCTGGGCTTGGATGACCTAACCTCTACATAAACTCAGCTCTTTTCAGAATTCCCTAAGACATCTTTGATCCTTTCATTCCATTTTATTCCATTTTATTCAATTTTGATCCTTTCATTCAATGTTAAATTCTGCCAGGGAATTTAAAAGATGTTTCTCAAGAGACTGGGCCACATAATATTTCCAGGGTCTCCACGCAAAGAAGGATCACCTACAAGCTACAGAAGTTCTTTGGGGCTCACCTGCAAAGGCTAGCAGTAGTCTGCTCTGATATTCCAGTTTCCTGGTTGGATGTGCAGGATATTTTTGACCCACTTACCACAGGGCAAGGACGGAACCTTAAGGGGCCATAGCATTTTAAAGGGATTGGAAATGGGACAAGGGAATCCACGGGAGACTGGGAAGAAACGACAAACAGAACCACTTGGTTGTTTACATCTGCCCCTCCACGCCAGAGGTGAGGCAGCTCCTAGAGGACGGAAATTGGCGAGCAAATTGTTAAGCAGTAGCCTTCCAGCTTGTTAACTCTTCTCTGTATTATTCACACCCATGGTTGATTCCCCTGCCACACTGACTTGAGGAAGCATATAGCGAGCTTGCTTTGTGAAGTTACGGTAAAAGGAAAGAGATGTCTAGCTCCTTACACTGGATAATAGAGAGGCACGGGTTCCATTCTCCCCAACTGACAGTCGGTTGATCCCCTGGAATGTATGTAGGAACAAGTGCATTCTAGATCATCCTAAGATCATCTAGACAACCTACCTCCTTTTACTGCACAGTTGCATGAATAAGCTCAGACTAACAGCTCACACCAGAAGAGCCACACTGAGTGACTTGCTTTGCATTGATAGATAACTCATATATACTGACCAAGGGAAAATTCAGATTAGAAAATCTAGAGTGTGACAGTTAATTTTATATGTTGACTTGACTAGGCCATGGGGTGCCTTGAACATTTGGTCAAACATTATTCTGGGTATGTGTGTGTGAGGGTGTTTCTGGAAGAGAGATGAACATGAATTGGAGACTGGGGTAAAACCAAGATTGCACCCCCTAGCCAGGTGGAGCCTCATCCTATCCATTGAAGGCCTGAATAGAACAAAAAAGGCCAAGTAAGAGGAACTTCTGCCTGACTCCTAAGGTGGAACATTGGTCTTCTCCTTCCCCTCAGGCTGGAACTTACCAGTGGCTCTCCTGGCCCTCAGAGGCCGAGTCAGACTGGAACTACACCATGGAAACCAGGGTCCCCAGCTTGCCAACTGCAGACCTTGGAATCCAGCCTCGCCAATTGCATAAACCAATTTCTTATCCAAATATTGGTATATATGTAATTTCTTACAAGAAGTCTAAATGAAGCTTCATATGTATAATACTCCTATCTTCTATTGGTTTTGTTTCTCACCGGGGAGGGAGGCCATGGCGAGGTACACCAAGTTTTCCTGATAATTGGCATTCTCCCACTCCAGGGGCTGGTAGTCTCTGGGATTCTCTGCTTAACTTTATCACCTAGCTCTTCCCCCTCCCCGAGATGGCTGAGACAGTCCACCCAGGTGGGACTTCCAGGCCTTCCAGACTCCAGCACTGTCCTAATTGCAATCAGCAGTGACTTCTCACTCACTGCGTGCCACCATTAGCCCCTCTGCTGCTTCTCTCCTCTGCTGTGGGGCATGGCTGTCACTCTGGAAACACAGTCCCTGGGCTGCGGAGGAAGAAGGCCAAGGGAGGAAGGCTGGCTCTTATTTCTGCTACATGGGACCATTCTTTTCCCTCTTCCACCCCTCCCTTCGCCCTGGGGCACAGATCCAGCATAAATGAACAGACTCCCCAACTCCACAGGTTTTAATGGAACTAATGGAGCTGATCCACCCAGAGTCCCAATGCTGTGACTCTTCCCATTCTAGCTAAGCGTTAAGATTTGCATTTACACTATTTTTCATTTGTTTTTCATTATTATTATGGCTTTTAGCAATGAAATGGAGTTAAAATTATTTACAGTTTTAGCAGCAATGCTTTTTTGTACCTAATAATTCAAGTACTTTTTGAATTAGAAGACTGAGAGCATTAATTTGTCAATCACTCCTGCTTTGTATCTAGTCCCCTACTTTTAAATATAGACTAAACAAAAGAAATAGACACTATATATTTCCCAAAGGGATAGAGAACTTATGAAACATTCAGATGTTAGGCTTTCATGAAATTATAAACTTCATAATTCAAAGAAATTATATTGCACAAATAATAGGGTATTTCAAAATCAGTGCAGCCTGACACAGCTTCAACTCTCATTCAGATAATAACATGGGACGACCATCTGTCACTCAGAGAGTTTATTAGCCTAGTCAGAACCAAGGTGAAGGTGAATAAATGCAAAGCGTTTTGGAGGTTGAGCCAGAGTCCCAAGAAGCTCTGAGTCAGAGACCCTATGCCTTATGCATTAAAGCAAGCGAGAGCCTTTCCAGCTTCCAATCCCAGTCATTTTGGAGACAGCATTACAAAGGCAACAACAAAATGAGGATAGCCTGAACTACCACTAAAAAGTACCACATTAATTCTGCCAGGAATGTTTACAACAAAGAGAGAGAAAGGAAGAAAGATCCAGAGCTAGAAAAAACCCGCGGTACTGTCACTGCATGTGATGCAGGTAGCCTCTCCATTAAACATGATAAAAGACCAGCTTATGTCAGTGGAATGCCTAGATTACAAGATGCTTTTCCATAAAGAATATAAATACTTATTACCTTAAAAATGCATATAGGACTCAATCAGATTAGGACAATATTAGTATAAGGGACCTACTTTTAATGAATGACTAGAAATGATTTGTCATTATCAAATCCAGTTATCTCTACAAGGTAACAGTATTTAGGTAGTCCTGTTAACAGTAAAACACAAACAAAAAAAAACAGTTAACAGTCCTAGTTAACGAACACCTAGTTAACAGTCCTAGTTAACAGTTAACAGGTTAACCCTTGAAGGCTCTACTCCTACTCTCTCTGTACCAAATGTGGCCAATGCAATAATTTTGTTTCTCCAAACCTTTTTTCCTAAAGCAAAGGGAAATCTATAACTCAGTTCCATTGTTGATGAATTCACGGGTACTGGATTGCAAAACCCTCACAAAGTGAGCCTTCCAGTGGAGCCTGTTCTGGTCTCCGGTGTTGTCTGGGAGAAATACAACACATGGGGGTGGCGGAAGGTCGTTTCTGCAGATTTGACTCCTACTTCTCATTGTTCTTACCCCCATTTTTTATCCCACCTTAGAGAAAATCTGGAGTGTTAAACTTGGCCTAAAATTAAAAGCGCCTCCAAGAAACACAGGACTTGGTGTGTTGCTGGGTTTCCTCCCCACTGCTTAAGACTGTGTTTTGATAGTCTCATCTGTCTGGCCCCAAGTCTATTTGTCATTAGTAAGGGGCTGCTGCACCTGTTCACCTAAAGCAGGGAGGGTTTTCAAGTTTGGAATTCCTGGCAAAGAGAAACATGGAAGTGACCAATTGGCTAATCCCATTGATCTCAAGTCCCCTCCACGTACCCTGCCCCCCACCCTCCACCTCTCGGGCTGCTCCAAAAATAGCTTTTGACTGTGGCCTTTAACAATATGATAATTTTATTTAAAACCAATTCACAGTCCTAGAAAGTGACCCACTTAAAATTATTAAAGAGATGCCGTGTTTATTTTTGCTGTCCATAAAGACAGAAATGGTTTATGAATATGCAAACCGATCTGATGTAATTAGCATGATTGGCTCCTGCACTCCGTTTTATGTGGTTAGAAGGAGATGCAGAAACTAATGAGTCATATTGATATTGCCTGTGAGAGAACAGCTTCGGCTGTCAGAACAACAGCCGAATGTCTGGGAGAATCTTTCCTTTTCATAAAATCACTGAGAGTGGGCACGAATGGTGGTCCGCCTGTGTGCTGGGGAGCCCGCCTGCAGGAGTCAGAGCCACTTGCCTCCTGCACGCAAGGAGTTGAGACGAGAAATAAAATCTATGTCCATTCAGAGCAATGTGATTAATGTGAGGTATTTATTTAATTATCTGAGAGTCTTCCAGCAAGTGCTATGCTAAAATACTCGGGCAGTCCAGTAGCATGCCACACACAGTCCCATTAGACATGCTAGCACTATCCCCTGGCCCTCATGAGTAGAGCCAAGAGCCAAAATGGTGAGTATGCACCAACCACCTCTGGGGATTAATCTGCCCCGATCCTAGCACCCAGGGACACCCGGAGCACGGACACTGACACACCAGGCTCCTCCTCCTCCCTGAGAGCAGCTACCCACCTAGAAAGGCAGGCCCTACTTACCCTGCTGGTGGAAGGAGCGGCCTGGCCACAAGTCAGGCAGGGTGCCTTTAGTGCGGTGCAGAGAATGCTTAGATGAACAGGACACACAGCCCGCCACTGGAAGGCTTTCTCTCTCCCCAAAGCATAAACATATGAACTTGAAGAGCCACTTCACTTTCCAATTTCCTGCCGAAGCTCCTCTATGGCTCTAAAATATACTTCTCCTCTTTGGCCGCCCCTACCTCAACACACACACACCTTTACACACACACACACACACACATTTTGCAACAAGAACAAAGAACGTCTTGAGGAAGCTCTCAAATGTTAAAGGGAGACCAGTCAAAGGTAAAAAATGAGGCTTTGGTGCTAATCAAAGAGACTCAGCTGAGTTCAACGTAAAAACGACCTCACAGGAGAAAGAGACATTGAATTTACTCATTCTAGGAACTTACTTAACTAAAAGAAAAGGAAATGGCATTCTTCAGACTGCACCTGTTGCCAACCTTGAGCTCCTGCCTTTGGAGAAACAGCTGGTCCATTTCTGATGGTCTCTGCAGTTCACAGAATCTCAAAGAGGAATATTTATCATGTGAAAGCTTACTACATGCCTGGCACTCCCAGGTTCTGCAAAGTAGGAATTTTATCCCCATTATACAGAAGTGGAAACTGAAACTTAGAAGGATAAATAACTTGTCCATAGCAAACAACTAAAGTAAATGCTTAGAGAGGCAGGCTCTGAATCAAGTCTGTCTTACTGAAAGGTTCATATTCTTTCACTATATTATCTTAGGGATGCAGGGCCAAAGAGGAGAGACATGGGTGTGGGCCCGCCGATGATGTCTTAAAAGTTTAGAAACACATTTAAGAAAAGAACAACACCCGTACAAAATATTTTACAGCTTTGAAAATGGGTGGGAACTCCACAGTGGAAAATGACAGAATATCTTGCCCGAAGAAAGCCCCAAAGGAATTGACAAGAACATGAAGCTGGAGTCTCTTTCACCCTGGCCTCCCAGCACCCACAACTCCATTACCGGCATCCTGGCCACATGAAACTTACTTACCACTTTCCAAGCCGTCACAAATGTATGCACATCTCCGATCCTTTACCCACTACATGTCCTCTGCCCTGGATCTCCTTCTCTTTGCATGCTCACTTCCGCTTCTCCCCCACTTGAAAATCTGCCTCCTTCAAGGCAGTACCTGGATTTTCCTTATTCTACAGGATTACATTCCACCACAGTCAACACATTAGGAACCTACCTCTGTGTTATATCATTCACCACACTTTCATATGGCGCTGCTTATTCATAGGTCTGCCTGTTTGGCTGGACTGTGTGTTCTTTGAGCTAAGGGAGACTGAATGTGTCCAGATCCCTTAGCCAGTGCAGATACTAGAAGGTGTTCCATAAATGTTTGTTGAATGCATCAGGAATGAATGGAAAGGGAATAAGTAAATTTTTAAAAGAGTATATAGCCCTTTTTCTTGGGGATTTCCACAACTTTGGAGAACATACTTTCTTTTCTTTCTTTTTGCTCACAGGGAGCCGTAATCGTAGGCAGGATGCAGTTCCATCATAACAGCAGAGGCATGAATGCACAGGTATCAAAGATCCCATCTAATCCAGAAATGCATCCAGTTTCTCTCCAGTTTCATCCTGATTTCATGGCACCATATACCTCATCTCATAAAATCTTCATTACTTATTTGCAGCTAGTTAGGTGATTCTTTGATTAATAGCAAGCGGCGGCCGCCTCTTTGGGCTCTATGGGCTCTCCTGAGGCCAGGTTTGTTAGTCTTATCCTACCTTTAATCACTGCTGTATATCCCACACCTAGCCCAGTGCACTGGCATGGAGTAGGTGCTCCATGAAACTATCTGCTGAATTAGTGAACATGTGCTTGATAAAAATTAGGTTTGACCTTAGCCAAGTCACTTCTGAGGCCTTTTTCTTTCCATCTACTGCTTTATCAGGTCTTCCTTCCATCTGCTGATACCAGCTTGATGCTGGAATAGCTCCTCACTTCCTGGAAGTGAAAGCTTTCCAGTCTCTAGAGGCCAAGGTAAAAATTCAAATCTATTACCCAAGCAAGAATATACTAAAACAAAAGCAAATGATGGCATACAAATTGGCCAACCACGGGAAGCAAGGCCTTGACAATAAGCAAGGAGATATGTGTGGTTGTGAGAAATTGCTTGAGTCAGGAGGGAGGCCCAGCTTCGGGGACCAGGCCCGGCATGGCCTTGTCAGGGCCCCGGAAACCCCGAGGGAACAGTACCATGGCTCAATATAGGGAGAGAAAGAGGAGGGAGAAACCAAGGGCAGGTATCACTTCCCTGGGAGGCTGCCAACAAAATTGCACCACAAACTAGAGGGCTTAAAGCAACAGAGGTTATTTACCTCATAGTTTTGGAGACCAGAAGCCCTGACATCAAGGCATTAGAAGGGTCCATGCTCCCTACCAAGCCTTTAGAAGGAGGGTCAACCCCGCCACTTCCAGCCGCGCCAAGCTCCAGTCATTCTTGGCATGGCAGGGCATCGCTTTTATCCATGTAAGCCCAACTTCCCTTTGTATCTTTATAGCATCCACTTCTGTGATCGGTGTCTTCCTCTTACAAGGACACCAGTCATATCGGATTAGGGCCCACCCTCCTCCGATTTGACCTCATCTTAACAAGTTACATCTGCAAGGTTATTTTTTCCAAATAAAGGTCCGTTCACGAGGTACCAGGGTTGGGGATTTAAAGCATATCTTTTGGGAGAACATGAATTCAACCCATATCAGGGTCAAAGCAGACTCTAGTTCAGCAAACTTTTGACCACTGCTATATTCTCAGGCCTTAATGCAGGTCTAGATGAAAGAAAAAAAAAATGAATCAGATATAAATAATAATACAAAGAAGAGGTACAGAAAGGAGACATCACATCCCTCAAGGGCATTTGGTGGCGCTTGAGCATCAAATGAAAAGAAGGCAAGATCATGTTCAGTCATGGAAAAATTCAAAGAGGTGGTTTGGGCTGAACTGCTTGTTGGAGAATAGATCAGAGTTCAACAGACGAATATGGGGACAGCAAAAGTAGGTCCAGGAGAGCATAAAAGCGGTCATGCAGCACAGAACTGATACCTACCCTCGCCCGGTGTACAGTTTTAAGCGGGAATCATAAAATTGATTTCGATTTTGGTTTTCACAAAGTCCCAGCCAGCTCAGTAGGACATGGGAGGCTGAGCTGAGTCCAGTCCCTATCTAGTCCCGCTGGTCCAGAGTGAAGTTTGTTCTGTGTGGCGAGATCTAGAGGTGCCAGACATGCAGGTCAGTACTCACTGGGTATGCACTTACGTCACACTGCCTAAAATCCTCGCCCACTCCCTTGTCAGGCAAAACCCTACTTGCCTCTTATAGGTCAGCTCTGATGTCCACCAACCCGGACACGTTTGCTTGACTTGCAAAGCAGTGTCAGCTCACCTTTGCTACAGCACTAAGAGACACACCATATTGTCATTATCTGGCACAATTTGCCTCCCCTGAATCAAGGGGCTTCTAGGGCTCAGGTGCTGGGGCCTGGATTAATTCCTGTGTGCACACAGCTGGTAGCTGCCCTGAAACCCTGACATGGGGCTGACATTCAGTGGCGTCACTGGCCACAGTACTAAGAAAGGACAGGAGGAGATGAAACTGGACGCAGGAAGGTCCATTTAGGTGAGCATCTACAATGAGTCTGGCAAGAGATAATAGGAGCTCCTAGTACTGCATGCAAGACAGGAGACAAGCAGATGAAGAGAAAGGCAGATTCCCCAGAGCCTAGAAGGCCACCCAGTTTACAATTCACCGCCCACCACACCAAGACATCCCTTCCTCCCCCCTCCTCCCTCTACCCACGTGGCCACTGGTGGACATCCCCTCCCTAAAGCCCCAAGGACCTGGCATGACCCAGAGGCAATGCTGCCCTAATTCTGGGCAGGAAGCACAAAATGCAACCCTTAGCCTGAGGCTCAGTGAGAATGTTGGGGTTTGGCCAGCCCTCTCCAAAGCTCTACTGCTGCTAGCTAAGGTGTCCCTTGAAGTCATTTCTTGGGAGGCCAAGAAGAGGCCCTGCTGTAGCCTTTGGTGGGATAAAGGCGACCCCCAGTGCCCGGGGAACTTGCCCAGGCAAACTCTTCACCTACAGGTTCTATTTAAAGGGCAGTTCGAACCTGGCAAGGCAAGACCCTTGATAATTAGCCCTGTGTAGACTGGGAAAAGAAGCAGTGAGTTCCTGAAAGCAAGCCCTTCCGCATTCAATGAGACACAAGCTGGGCTTAAGAATCATGTAGGAGCTGGTGCCTTCTACCTCCTCCTTGTAAGCTGAATTGCAGCTAATGTCCACTTGCTGCAGTGAATGAGCCTCCCACTAAAGTGCCACTGTTTTACCTTCAAATAAATAAAGGCGGCTCCATTTGCATTGCAGGATGTAGTGGACTTGGTAGAAGGCCAGCAGGCTGCTGTGGAAGTCGTATTGTCACAATTCCTACAGAACTCAGGGAGTGGCCACACCAGCCTGACCAGCCAGGGTAAAGGGGGCAGCCCATGCTCCTTCTTCCCTTCCCTCTCACTCTTCCATCCCCGCAGTGCTGGCCACACTGTGGCAGCCAGGGGCTGTGCAGCTACCCAAAGGAAACAGGAGGGAGGAAGGAGGTGGTTATAGGGTGTCTCATCATTTCAATCTGCATTCCTTCCGTAGGAACCTTGTACTCACTCCCACTGGAAACCCCAGTGCAGAGGGAAACAGTCAAAATCCAAATCGATTAGCCCTATATGGCTGTATTTGTACATTCTCTCTCCCCCACCTCTTCCCTCTCTGTCCCTCCTTCCCTTCCTTTCCCTAGTATCCTTCCTTCCCTGGACTCCATCATCCCTCATATTCTGTTGCCATTAGCTTTAGTTGTGGACTCCCTTTTCGTCTATTGGCAAGGAGCATTTTGGTATCTATTGATTGAAGGCAGGATGTTAATTCTGAAGCCAAAAACTTGTGATGAGCCTTCCCATTTCACGGCAATGTGATCCAGGTTCTGAGTGTTGTAGAGTGGGGAAGGGAAAGACAATTAGAAAACAAGGCAAGGGATGGAGGGAGAAATGCTGTGGTGTCATTGACAAATCCTCATAAGCCAAGTGGGAAGCTCCCTTGTGCTGCACATATGTGGATACAAAACCATCCATGGACTGGGACAGATCCCTTCCAGCCCAGGCGTTAGCTGGTAGCATTTACTGTAATGGGTCACCTTCACCTGCACACCTTCCGGTTATAAAGCACCCTCATGTCTCTTACACTTCTTCTGGTTCTCCCGCACCTACCTATAGGCACATGCCCAGTCATCTAGCCTCACTCATGAAGAGACTGGGCCCAGAGGCCATGGGGGAGTAGGAGGGAGCCGGAGGAGAATCAGATCTTCCTGATTCCTGATCCCGAAACCAGCTACCACCGCACCAAACCACAGGCATTGCTCTTTGAAGTCACCAAATAAAACAGCCCTCAAAGTGCAGCACATCTAGCAGGCTCTGCAATCCTAAACCATAAGATCAGACGGCCAGAAATAATCTAGAGGAGGGAGTGACAATGACTTTGTGTTGAGGAAAAGGAAAACTGAGGACAGATTGAAATGACTAGCCTGTACTCAGCATGGGTAGAAAAAGTTTAGAAGTGGCAAGCTCAAGCCACGGTGTCATACAGGGGGCTTCCCACATTCAGCCCATTTAGGTACTCAAGTTAGGGTTTCCTTTGACACTTGCAGAAGTTCATTTAGAAACAACATAAATTTGACTGCATATGCAGTGTTAGACTTTGCAATTCATTTCTCTAAGTGGTCATACTAAAATACAGTTACCCAAAGGAGAAGGGACCACAGAGACACATCCAAATAATACCGCTCCTTCATGCTAAAATGTTTCCAAATGATTTAGATGATGTTGCGGGTAGTAACTTATAAAAGAATGATCTAGAATATTCTGAGAACATCTTAGAAACTTTGAGGGTTGACAACTCTGGTCAGATAGTTAAAAGCTACTTTCCGCCACTTAACATTTCCTCAATATCCTAATCAATGATAAATTCTGAGCCTAATGATCCGGGAGGCATCCCTGACATTCTCAACTCATTCATTTCACAAATATCTTATTGAACACCTACATGTAGCCACGAAGGCCTTGGGCTTGTTGCCAGGGATACAATGGTGAACTAAGCAGACACAGTTCCTGCCCTCAACCTGCAGCAAGAGGTGGGAGATAGAGAAACCATAATTATAAATACGAACAGATAAAGCTTGCAGGGAAATAAAAAGAAACATAGAGAGCACCAAGACAGGTGCAAACCAAATCAAATGAAGATTGCAGAAAGTTCTTAGGTGGATTCGGCTTCGCTGGGACCTGGAGGATGAACAGGAGTTAAAGAAATGCAGTCAAAGGATAAAGAGGGGCTGACAATGGAGGGCAGTAGCGAGGAAGTTGGTGCCGGCAGAAAACGGCTTGGTAAAGGAACTGGAGTGAGGAGTACACGAGGGCACGCATGAAATGGAAGCAGAACGGCTTCAAAGTTGATAAAGAAAGAAGAAGAGAGGTGGAAAGGTTTTAAAGAGATGGGATTACAGAGACGGAGCTGGGAACCGAAGCTCATGTGAACAGCCTGATATACAATATTCAGGAATATGGACTTTAGCATGAAGGCCAGCTCCTGACCAAGACAAAGTACAGCACAGAGAATTACGAAGCAGGTTGGAATCTGTCCTCAAATGCCCAGACACCCTGCAAAAGAAAATGTACGAAATAATGAATAGACACCAAACTAAATGGCCTCAAATGCAAAATGAATCTTTTGAGTTAGTGCGTTAGAGCAGGCACAGATCTTATGTCCACTCAGTTAATCTTCCTAAGAACAAAGTTAATAAAGTGTTTGAGAGGGTATGGGCTGTGAGGGGCCAAAGTTACTCATTCAAATGCTCAGCTCTGGAAATTGAGTGGCTTTCTGACTTTGGGAGTATTACCTAAATGCTCCTTGGATAATTTCCTCATCCTATAAGCCTGGATATAACCATACCTACACACCTGCAGGACTGCTGCAAAAATGAAGTAAAATAATGAATGTAGAATTCTTAGCACAGTGCCTGGCATGGAGCAGTGCTCATATATGAGTATATCGACAAGGTTCATCGTCTGGGCGTGGGTGCTAAATCTGGTCGTAGTACCCAATGAGACTTCACAGAGAGAGAGAGAGTCAAGATGCTTGCTTCTGGGAGGCCCCTCTCAATCCTGCCTCATCTGTAGGCACTTATTTCTAGTTCTACAAATTGTATGTCAGACTGACATGGCATTTAGAAATTCTCTGAGTTCCTGGGAAGGGAGGGCAGCTGGGAAGGTCACCTGGAGACAGGGCGCAGCACACACAGCAATATGACAGCACAAAGATGTGAAACTAGGGAACCAGCAATGGTTCCAGTTGCAGAGAGCAGAATGTCATCTTAAAAATGTAGACCATGAACTGCCACAGGAGGTTATTAGGACAGGTAGGTCATGGCTCCACATGTATTCGTTTCCAACTGTTATAACAAATTACTACAACTTGCTGGTTTAAAACAACCAGAAGTGTATTATTTCACAGTTCACAGAGTCCAGAAGTCCAAGTCAAGGCGTCAGGCAGACCATGCTCCTTCTGCAGGCTCCAGGGAGAACCCTTCCTTACCTCTTGCTAGGTTCCCGGCAGCTCAGGCGCCACTTTGGCAGCCGGCTGCATGCGGCTCCAATCTCTACCTCCTTCATGACCTTCTCCACTCTTCCCTGTGTGTCTCTCACTCCCTGTGACTCTTGTAAAGAGATGCCTGCCCATTTGGCTTTAGGGCATACTCGGATAACACAAGATAATCTCATCACCTCAAGATCCCTTAACTTAATTATATCTGCCTAGACCCTTTTCCAAGGAAGGTCACATTCACTGAATTCGAGGAGACTAGGATGTGGATTACATTTGGGGAGTCGGGAGACCATTCAATCCCCTATAGTGCATGTGGAGGATGGGTCCCAGCTCCTAAGATTTCTGTTGACCCGATGGCTGTTTACACTCAAATGGGTACCAGGGCGTGTACAGCAAGAGACACAGGCAGGAACCCTGGCTGCCTCGCTGCTCCTTCCCAGAGCTTCCCTTTTATCCAACCTGGTGTCCATTTTTGTCCCTCCTTTTTGCAGAAGGGTCTAGTTATGGGTTCCTTGAGATGTCCATTTTACCAGGGTGCTTGTCTGTTCACCTGGAAATCGCGTAAGCTACCTGGCCCTGGACTTGTAATGCAATGTTTTCAGGGAAATAGCCATAAGAAGGCAGATGGTTTTGTTTTTTTCAGAAGCCTTTCTCACCCAGAGGGGCAGACCAGGGTCTCATTATTTGTGAGGCAAAGAAAGTACATAGTAGAGAAACATTAATTCAAGCAGGGTTCATTCTTTTTATGTACAAATTATGCAACATAATTGTTGTTTTACCATGATTAATATTATTTCAGGGGCTTAACAAACAACATTTACAATACAAATTTCCTCAAGGCTGCAGAAAGGTACCTGTAATCAGGGAGGGTGTGATGGCTGCCCAGATGGAGTAAGGAGGACAGGATGGAGCCCGAGAGTAGAAAGGGTCACATAGGCTCATCTTTGAGCACACAGCATCCAGAGAACCAGTGGGCATGGCGTTCTCCCCTTTATACACCCAGCAAGGCTTCCAGGAAAGAACTTTACAATCTATCCAAGCATACCCTCTGAGGCTCTAAACCAGTAATGTCCATTTCTACCCCTCCCTTCTGAGGCTTCCACAGCCAAAAGTCACATGCCTTTACTCTAACCAAGAGAGAAGCCACATGACTAGGCGGTGGGAGAGGAGATGGGAAATTGGAAAGAGAAATAACAACAAGGGAAAATGTGTCAAAGAGTACCCATCTGTTGTTCTGAATTCAGCCCACATCATTAATAACGTCTCTCCCTCTTTGAGAAAGCAGGGGAGGGCCTCCCGCTGGGCTGAAACCCCATCTCCTGAATTGCCATCGCGGGAGGTTCACGTGATCTACCCCGCTTTTGATGTGGTTTGATTCTCTAAGCGTGTGATTAGCACACGCTTTGCACCACACACGCACCCAGTTTTCTGAGTCACTCCTCTAGCACTCACCAGTTAGAAGCCCCAGAAGCCCCACCACCAAATTGCCCTTGCGAGATAGCTGCTGTCTCTAGCTCTTGGCTTCCCAAGAAGCAGAGGAGCTCCTGATGCTGAATGAAAATCACCTCGCTCTGCCTATGCTCCAAACAGCTTCAAGCTTACTTCCCTGGGGAAGTATCCTCTGTCATCTGGGGATACAGAATTTCCTTCCCTTACTTCTTTGTTCCCATTGCTTCCAATGTCCTGTGTTATGAATGTATAAAATTCAAAATAGAAGCTGAAATTTTTCACAGAGAGAGGGAGAAAAATCTTTATAAGCTGCCAAAGCGTATATATTTGAGTGAATTGTTAATTTCGACAAATATCAACTGCACTGTCAATACAGCTGGTTTCCTTAGTAACATGTTGAGTATATGGGAAAACACTTAGGAGGTAATAAAATGTTCCCATTTGAATTTTGAATAAACTTTCAAGGCGAGGGCAGGGAAGTGGGATTCAAAACAACAGATTAAGGTAAATAATTGCTTATTCAGTCATTCCCTGGAATTTTAAAAGTATGAAAATATTGCACTTCACCTGGAAATATGTCAGGGTTACCAGGTGTGTGTCTCACTGTGCTGGTCAGTTAAATTTTGAAGAATTACTCAGAAATTTTTCCTGTGTTAACACTCTCAGCAATGTATATGGAAACAGCTCACACAGGCATTCTGAGTAAGAGAGTTTATTCCTATGGGTCCAATAATCAAAATAAATTACTTTCCTGGTGCTGGAATCAGCAGCCCCAGACAAATCATAATTTTCTGGGAGCCGACGGTGCTGAAACCGCGGCGGCATCGGGTTCCGGAACTGCGGGCTGGCCGAGACCCGTGAACTGCGGGTTGGGATGGGACCAGATTTATGGGGCAACGGTTTTGGATGACCCGGTTTGGAGGCTGTTCAAAGAGCGTTTCAGCTGCGTATTTGAGCAATAAAAGGGATTTCATATCACATCTTAAGACAATCTGAATCTTAAAGCAATAGCTGCGAGAGATCTTCTTTCTATTCCTCGATTTAAATAAAAAGCAATGGCTCCGCGCCACCAATCAGCAGCAACACTTTGAGCCAAGGTGGGGCCGGATCACCTGAGGAGTCCAGGAGTTCAAGACCAGCCTAGCCAACATAAATCGAAACCTGTCTCTACTAAAAGAAATACAAAGTGAGTCCGAGTGTGGTGGCAGCCTGCTGTAATCCCAGCTACTTGGGAGGCTGAGGCAGGGAAGAATTGCTTGAACAGGAGGAGAGGTGCAGTGAGCGAGATGCGCACCATTTTTTTCAGCCTGGGCAACAAGACTGAAACTCTGTCCTCAAAATAATAATAGTAATAATAATTAAGGAGATAGATTCCATTCTCCTGGGAGATGTGAAACATAGATGGGCCTACAGGCTTCATGCCTTCGAAGAGGGATCAAACAGGGGAGTGGGGCCCTCACCTGGCATCAGGTAACATCCCACAGCATGAAGCAGGGCCTCTATTTTTCAACCAGCTCCATCGCCAGTGTTCAGCAGGTAGCCAGACACCAAGTAGGAGTTGATGCTGGCTTCCACTTTCGAGTTAAAGAGTACAGTCAGTGAGAAGCTTGCTTTTGTTACAGGTTTTACTAAATGTATTCACAAAGTCATTGGTGACAGAAAATGCTTAAATCACCCAGTCCTTGCCCTTTAGCTCCTAATATGATGGTAATCCAGTCTCCGGGTAGACAGTCAGCGTGCCGAAGTAGAAAGTGCCTGGGCTGGAGTGGGACATCTTGCTTCTGGTCCTGAATTTTGCCGTGGACTTGCCATTGACCTTGGGTTCTCTTCCCTTTCCAAGAGGTCATGCCAGTGTTCTTCAAGAACTTTGCTTCAGCTCTAGTATCATAGGAGTTAACCTTAATCCTACACTCATTCACTGTTTTTTTTGTTTGTCTTTTGCATACCAAATCAATTTTTACCGGTTTTCGAGGTTTACTGTTGTTTTGTATCTTGCGGAAGATCCACTTCCCACAGTTAATTTCTCCTTCAGTTTCCTTGCTCCAGAAGCTTGCTGTGTCCATTTCAATTAACTGCCTACTGGCACACACCCGACTCAAATATTTGTGCAGTTCCCGAAGCCCTCATTCAGCTAGTACTTACAATCGCGTCAACCTGCTCTCTGGTTCCAACATCTCAGAATATCAAACCCGAGGAATTAATGCAAATGCTAGAGTCGCAGAGAATTCATCAGGGGAGGCAGTCACTGGAGGCAGGGAGAGTCTCAGATGAAAAGGAATATTGCTTATCATGCTGGAGACAAGAGAATTAGGGAGGTGGGAAGGGAAAAGTAAAGAATCTAGCAAGGGACTGCAAGCGCTTGCACCTTACAGCCTGGGATGCTGTTTCTTCAGAGAAAGGCCAAGCAGATCAGCTGCGTTACAAATATGCTATGGGAGGTACTTGCAGGGGAGGCAAGGGTTTGTTTAGGAGCAGGCAGAAAAGGGGTATTATTAGAGAGGCTAGCCAGGTCTCTGTGCCGATAAATTCTTCACTACTCCCTACTTGCTGACAAACTCCTAATCAATGCGAATACTCTTCAATGTGTTTTATAACATTGCAAAATGTTCTGGAGTATACTGCTCAATCAACAAAGCCAGTACCTGAAATTATATAAACATGGGAATCTCAAACACATGGAAAGAGACCAAGAAAAAATATACCAATGCGTTTGCCTCTGGGTGGGTAAGGATCATGGAAAAAGATTATCCCTACTTTATATTATTTTTCTTTACTGTCCAGGTTTTCACAAATATTAGAAGATACTGCTGTACTGCTTTTAAGGTTAAAAATTTTTGAACGCTTTTTTCCTTACAAAAAGCATGCCTTTGAGAAGGTAAAGTCACTTTTAATGTTCAAAAAGCTCCTGGTAAAATCTGAATCTAATGGCCACCCTAAAGGATTGACCATGAATGGTTGTGCATAAGTTTTGGTTTGTAAGTCTTTATTTACTCTCATCTTAGACTGGCTATGGGCCCGCGGATCTTGTTTCATTCATCTGCCTGTAAGCTTAGTCCTGACTAGGCACAGGGATGAGGCATCAGATGATGTTTATTGGTGCCAAACAGAACAACAGATCTCTGAAGATGGAACCGGGATAAGCTTTGAAAGAGCAAGGGTCGTTTGGAAAGGCCTGGGGTGGGATTTGACCCAGGATGATATACTGAGGGAGCCAGTAGAGAGAAACAGCACGAGGCCTTCAGCACCTCCAGGAGGATGGAGTGGAACAAAGTGGGAGTAGGGGCGGGGGCACGTCTAAAGGCTGAAGACTTCCCTCACTGCAGTTTATGCTAGCAACCCTGTCTTTCCAGCAGAGTAGTTCAGCGGCATTGGCCAATGCTCCTGTTGACCTCTAGTTTCCAAAGTTATTCCACTCATGGGAGACACTAAAGTAGAATGGAAGTTCAGCTAAGAGGAAACACAGACTGAGGAGCTTCTTCTGGCAGAATCTGCCTCACCTGGACTAATGATAGTGTCTTGAAGGCAGCTAAAGGGAGCTCAGGGGAAAGGTCAGTGGCTTTCAAGTTTAGAGCAGAAGTTTCACAACAAGATGAAGGCTATGGAAGAAACAAAGCTCAGATGGGAAATCTAAAGGCGGAATGGTAGAAGGACTTTGGCAAACTGGTGACATAAAGCTGTAGCCAATTGTCACTGTGCAGGTCTGAGGGAAATGGCTTGTGTCAAGCCAATGGAAAAAAGACTTCTTTGATTTTCTCATTTGGGGCAAGCTGCTTGCACATATAATTATACCTACTCATTTAATAAATACTATTGGAGTGCCTACCAATATGTCAGGAGCTGGAAGTGGTAATGAATAAAATAATACTCCCTGCTCTTGAGGAATCGTGAACTGGAAGGAACATCATTTACTATCTAGTTCCACAATGCATATTTTATGGATCAAAGGAGATCTGGCCTAAAAGCAGGAGTATATGACCAGAGCACTCAGCTAAAACGCTCTTTGCCATTTTAATACCATGAGGTTGTATACCTCGTCTTCCAGGGTTTTTGTCAGCCCTCCCCTACTCCATTGGCGAGAATTTCCACCTTCCCTCTAGGAGCATTAGGAAATGTCGGAGTCTCAATGAAGTTTTTTTTCTATGCCCTCCCTTTGGTTCCGCAGCCCGCAGTACCTCTATTACAGCACTTGTTACAGTCTTCCTTGAACTGAGTAGGTATGCATCCTGTCCCCTCCCACTGGATTCCAAAAGCCCCCACCTGAGGGACTGGAGATGGCCTCCCCATTCATCACTATATTCTCAGCACTCGAGAACGGCTGGGGGTAGCCAGCATTTTATGGGTAGCTACCAAAACCTGGACTACCATGCTAAATGCTTTATACACGGTCATACATTTGTCTCGATCCAAACTCTCTAAAGGTAGCTCTTGGCAGTGTAAAGACGAAACAGAGCTCAGAGATGTTAAATAACTTTCAAAAGCCACAAAGCCAAGTGGAGAATGAAGGCTGAGCCCATTCTATCTGGCTCCAAAGTCCACACCTTTCCTTTCCTCTTATAAATGATGTGCTCCATGAGGTCAGGACAAATGTCTGTCTTGTTCACATCACTGCATCACCATGGCACCTGGTGCAGTGTATGCTTATCAGTATTCTACGGTCCACACACAGATCCCTCTGATTCTGTACTGGAGGAGATTACACAGAGTGGGAAACCACCAGGAGGCTGGGACCCTTAGGGAATATGCTGGAGAACCATCTACCAGCAGAGGGGCAAGGGGCACAGGAACCGGCTCAGGTAAAGCGTCAAGCAAGATCCTGCCATTATAATAACCTAATCATGTTCAAGGCAGAATCTCAAAGAAACAAAAGACAAAATAAAGTGGAGCCTAATTGTGTTGTGTGGAAAAAGCAACACAAAGTCCCTGGGGGCATAATAGATAAAGCAACTTGGAGCCACATGGGACCAAAGCAGCTGTGGGTAGAGGCTGGGAAAATGAATGGTGGGCAGGGATCAGGGATGAAGGGGAGGTTGCAAAGGTGCACTAGGACCACCCGGGTAACAGAACATATAGGCAGTGCGCACTGGGGCTAGCATGCGGCATGGGGCTGAGGCGGGCTGCTAAAGGGTTTCCATGATTTCAAGCACTCCATTTCAACTCCTAATTTCACCAGGCCCAAATCTCACAAGGAATTTGGTTTCCCCACCAGGGTTGCCGCCAGCTCCCATTCCACCTCCCACCAGCCCACCGCTTCCTGGCTTTGCCTCACGTATTGCTGACCCCTCTTGGTCTTAGAAACATCAGAGAGAGGGGGGGGGGGGGGGGGGGGGGGGGGGGGGGGGGGGGAAGGAGGAGAAGCAGCATCCTCTCTTCGCCCTCCTCAAACCAGCCTGCTTATAGACTCCCGTTGCGGGTTTGGGGAATCAAGCAGTGGCCCACATCCATGGGATATATCTTGCTCTATGGGGTTTCTCTCTGGTCTTCGACGGGAGCCACAAACCTGCGTGGGTGCGTCTGTCACGGCAATGGCGACACCCACAGGCATCGGGTGTCTTCGCGGGGAGGGGGCCTATAAAACTCAAGACACACGGAGTTTTCAGTTG